>PYHX02000158.1:59660959-59833459 GCA_004302925.2 Cochliomyia hominivorax
TGATAAAAAGTGGCTTCTTCAGTAAGAGTTATATTCTAAGTTAGAAAATATTTCAATATTTGGATGATTGTACCATCCAACAGCTTCATATTTTTGTTGTCAGTATATGTGTGAAAGCATATTACGCTGCTGCTTATTTTTGAATTGATGTAAAGTAATAAGTAAACTTATTAGTTCTAAATCAAAATAGCTTCAAAACTATTTTCAATTTCAAAAATTTATTTAATAGCGGCTTTTATTAGATTCATTTATCAAACTTTATATCTAAAATGCACGAAATACCAATAAAAAAGCACTACTTTGGAGTGACTAAATTTCTCTAATGAATAAACTTTGAGGCAGAAAATAATAAGCATTTTTTATGTTTCTTATTTTTCACTAAAAAGAATGTTGCAATGTGAAAAAGTATTTTATTTTAACAACACACAGTGTTTCAAATTAAAAAATGAAATATAAACAAATCTGTAACTTCTGAACGCGTAGTCATATTTCAATGAAATTTTTCATAGTGGTAGTAGAAGAGTAGTAATTTAAGTTTTGAGATTAAGCTTTGTAGACCTAATGGAGGTCGGTCCATAGGGTCTTAAAGTTGGTTACCACAGGTCAATATAATTTTTGAAACGATCCAGATTTCTTATATCTGAACTGATTTTAAAGATTTTTATATGAGTGGGTTCTGCTAGTGGTATGCTCTGCGATGAGAAACAACCTTGAAGCGGTCAGAGGTTTATGTGTAAGGACGAGTGTCGGCCATGCTTGAGGAAATGTTTTCCAAAGGGATACCCATGCCAGAGAGGCACACTTGGAACACAACAAAGAACTACCTCCCCCTTTTCTGGTAGAGTCTGTTTTCACTGTGGAGCGGCTATCAGAATCCATACGTAGTGTCTTCTCTTTCACTGAGAAAGGACGTCTCGTCTGTTTTCCATTTAGTTGGCTTATGGTCTGCGTCTGTATTCTGTGGGACGGCAACATTTCAACACCTGACAGAAGATATAAAATGTAAACTATTATATAATTTCCGATATCCCTAGAGAAGGCATGCCCCGGTGGCTTCATAATCTCCAAGGCACCTACCCCCGCAGTGGCGGTAACAGGCTGTGGTGAGTCGAATGCGACTGGAAACCTAATTGTAACACAGGGCCTGGCTAGCTCGAAATCTACTGGCGCGGCAGGAGGTCAAGGTAGGAAACCTAAATTGGCCGACTATAAGGTTGGAACAACTCGACCAAAAGCAGGTTGCTCCAATTCAAACAAAGCCGCGAGGTACCTCTGTCGTTAAAGCCAAGTACCTCTAAAGCCTCCGAGGTCCATATCGACAGTAAGGCGGTAAGGAACCTTGTTTTCGGTACTGATGATATAGTAGACGGAAACGGCAATGGAAATAGAACACGAACTGATAACACCTCCAATAAGGACGCTAAGGTCCAGGGGGATTCTAGTCAGTTCGATAGGGCAACTGATGTTGATGAGCATCAACGCCGAATTGAACGGACTGCAGGGAATCCTTCTGGATCATGCGAACAAAATTCGAGTAATGCAAGATTATTAGGTGATCTTTCTCTTGATACAGATGAGAACAATGAAATTACTATGATTTCCGTCTGCAGCCAGAATCAAGAGAATGATCAGTCGTTACCAACCATACAGGAAGCAGTAAAGTCGCAGACAAACTCCTCTGATCAGGATAAGAGTACCGTGAATCTAGTTCGGCAAAAGGCGGTAATACTCCCCGGAGTATAAAACTCCCTACAGACCGAACTAAGGAGGAGAAATCTAGGAGTGGTGTTAGTGCCTCCATAAGCTGTCATAATAGGATGGCGAAACGAGATCCGGCACTCCTCACGAGTAGGGAAGCACAGGCAGAAAATCAACCGCTTTGAAAGAACCTATGGTTCTAAAAGTGCGATCCTTGGATTGTCAAATCTTGTTCGGCTATGGGTAGTCTCATAGGATGGATCACTAACCATCTAAAGTAATGGAGGACCTTCTTTGACTACTCATCAACGCTGTACACTGAGGAGCAGCTCCAGCCAGGCACAAATGTCAACGGACAAAACGAAGTCAACGACGGATAGTGCCAGAAAAAGACTGCAAAACTATAGTTCAAAGGATACTACCAAAGGAATCAATGCTGGCTCAGATCAGACCTATGCACAAGCTCACAGAAGTGATCCGATCCTGGCTGGTAAATTTGGAACTTCCTTACAGGAACTCACCAGACAAATAGACTCGGAGCTAATCGCTCTTGTGAGCAAAAGAGTGCTTGTGTGAAAAAAAACAGATTGATTCCTCAGTCCCTTCAAGGAAGGACAACCAAGGCAAGAAGCCTGTGGAGTGGCACAAAGTAGGCAAGGGGAAGGGTTAGATCTGGCGATGATCAGTCTACCTCTGTTGCGAAGAAAGATGGTCAACCGTCGACCAGTCCCTACAAAGCGACGGTTGTAGACACAAGCGATCTTAATGGAAAGATTAATACTGAGCTATGAAGGTCGGTGGAGAAACCGGTCTTGAAAGAGATTGTCTTGACAAGGGAATCAAAACTATCAGCTGTGGTAGCAAGGAGTCTCTTGACTTTCTAAAGGCCACAGTTGCCAAGTGCGGTGCCCAGAGCAACAGCGCAAAGCTGGACGTGATAATGGCATCGCAACTACCACTTCGGCCAGTCGTTACAGTATGGATTCCACCACCCATGCAATCGGTGGAATACAAACTGACAAGTCTGGAGAACCAGCATGTCATTACCGGCCAGTGGAAGCTACTGTTTTCAATGGCCTGTAAAGAGACACGAGGAAAAAACTTCAGGTTCGCAGTGAACCAAAAGGCTCTGGATAAACTTGACTCGATGGGGGGATAGCTTGTTACGGTTTGGGCATTATCAGTTTTCGTTACACGAAATCTCATTGGACCAACTAGGCTGAAAGTGATGCAAATAAACCTGCATCACTGTGAAGCGGCATCAACTAAACTTTTTATTCACATCACCGAGAACGTGGAGGACGTGGCCCTAATACAGGAGCCCTGGATCAACAACAACTGGGTCATGGATATTAGGATCACGGGATATACATTGTTCATAACGTCAGGCGAAGGGTACTGGACACATGTGGGAGTATTAATCCTGCGTGTTCCTCCGGAGATGATATTGATAGGACAGTTGAGGCGTTCACTAGGGCGATTGTGGGGAGTTTTGAACTCTCCTGTCTTAATGTCTATACCGGCAGGAGGGAGCAACCACGATAGCGGACTGCGCAACTTATGGAGCAATGATCTACGGTCAGAAGATTGTTCGATAAGGCAAAGTACACTAGGAATCCCACGGACTGGAATGAATACAGGATGAGCTTCAATAAGTAAAAGGGGGACATTAAACAGGCGAAACGGTTGACTCAGTTAACGAGTACTGTCCGAGGACCCCAGCGTCCCAGGATTTATTCAACGATCTGATGGTTCATGGACCGTGACCAGCTTTTAGTACCTCGGACTACTTATTGAAACTCAATTCCCGGGATGTTTGGATGATGGGACAAGTGTCCGTGATATATCTGGATCGGTGCGGCCGCGGGTCCGGCGGGCAACGATATGGCAGTAGATGAGATTATTAGGATAGCTTGGGCGATTTACAGTTTCGGGGCGTATGGTGATTTTCCGCCTATGCTACACGTCGACGATGGTCAAATAGGACTACTGGTTGTTGTCTACAGGACTTGGGTACATTCCGGTGAGATGGAAGGAGGTTAGGGTGGTCTTCATACCCAAAGCGGGGAGGGCTGGCCACTCAAAACCTAAGGATTATAGACGGATCAGCCTATAGTCTTTTTTGTTGAAGACATTTTAGAGACTGATTGATCTTTATCTAAGGGGTGTGACAGATACCAGTCTACCTAAAGAGTAGATCTGTTGAGAAGGGCTTCATGACGTGGTGAGTTACATTGAACGCGGTCCACGGTATAAGGAATATACACTGGCGTCGTTCTTAGATATCGAAGGAGCTTTCAATAACAAAAATATTGAAGCGATTGAGGATGCTCTCAGGAGCCTGGATGTGGAGGGTGGATGGTCATTATGTTGAAGATCCGGTTTATCGAATCCAGTTTAGGGAATACACATCTTAGAAATCTGGTGACGAGGGGAACATCTCAGGGTGGAGTACTCTCACCCTATGGCTATTATTGGTCAACGGCATTTTGAGACGATTCGATGCAAGAGGACGGAAAATCGTGGCCTGTGCGACATACTAGTAACGGGAAAATTTCTTCCCACGATCAGTGATGTCATGCAAACCACACTTGATAATCTCTCCTTTTAAGCTGTAGACAAGGTGTTGGGGGTGAATCCATCAAGAACGGAGTTAGTCCTTCTCACGGAGATATATAAACTCAATGGATTTATGCCACCTATACTGGGAGTTCTGGAATTGGGGCTGGCCGAAAGTGCCAAATACCTAGGAATCTTCCTGGATAGCAAACTATCCTGGAGGTGGAACACACAGGAGAGGTAAAGGCCGGGTTGATACCCGGCCTTTACAAGAGTTGGGTGCTGAAACCCAAGGTGGTAAATTGGATTTACACCTCGGTGGTAAGACCAATACTTTCCTATGGGTGTTCTGTGTGGTAGGAGGCAATTTAGACCAGGAGCCGAAGGGATCTTCTATCAAAGGTGCAGAGGTGTGCTGCTCTGGGTGCGATTAGATGCACGCGGCTCTGGATGTAATTCTCGACCTACTGCCTATTGAGGAGTTTGTCTTGGGAATTGCTACAAAGGGTTTCTTTAGATTGAAGGAGATTGGTGTGAAGATGGACTATTCCTTTGGTCACTCGAGAATCTTTGGGGAAATGAGACTCAGTGGATATGGGTGGTCATGGAACAAGACGTCCGACTAAATTTTCACTAAACTTGATTTCGATAAGATTACGGAGGTAACAATTCCGGAAAGGAACAGCTGGCTGGAGGCGGATAGTATTTTTACAGGCTACTCAATCATCACGGATGGGTCCAGGATGAAGGTATGCACTGAAGTGGATGTCTACCTAGTGGGGCATGATATAAGGAGGTTGTATAAGCTTCCTGATGAGTTTATCATATTCCAGGCCGAAATTCTTGGAGTCATTAAACCCGCTGAGCTGGACATGGTATATGTCGGGGTGCTGGAGGCCATAAGAGGCCACTTTGTGAGGTCAGTGCTGATTAGGGAATGTAGGAAGACTCCGAGAATGTTAATGAACACTCACTTTGCAAGATTATGCTGGGTTCCGGGACACTGCGACGTGGTTGGCAAATAAATAGCTGATGAGCTAGCTCGTGGTGGTTCGGCACTCGTAAGGTCGAGCGATTGTGAGAGGGTTAGGCCTCCTTTGGGTTCCTTTCTTAATGTAATAGGGAATGAGGTTTTAAGTAGGTGTCAGCGGTAATGACTGTGGAGTGTCGAGCACGCTGTTGCTGGGTATTGACTTTGCACGAACGAACCATGAAATGGGACTCAAGCAATTCGGGCATTTGTAGGATGTGCAAGAATGAGGATGAGCTGGTGTCAGTGAAACACTTACTTTGTAAAAGTCTTCGACTCCCCCATTGAGCTCCTCCTGAGGGTAAGCTGGCTACTGGAGCCAACGGTTATACGTGAATCGGATATGTTGGGCAACTATGTCTGTCTCTTTTCTTCTTGGATATCGTCAAAAGAGGCCCAGATCCAACTTTCGTAGTAGTGAATCGAAGAGAGGTTCTAGAAATAACGCTTATTAGTGCTGAGCACTCAGAATTGATTCATAATTTGAGGGTGTCAGATGACTGCTTCTTCTCAGATCATAGTTATATAGAATGCTGTTTAGGTATTGGTAGCTCGGATCCTATACTTATTCAATGACAATGGAAAAGATGTCTCTGCCTCGCTGGATGAAAGAAGGCTGCGCTGGACGATTAATAGCTTCGATACCCAGAGCTTGATGGCATCATTCTATGGCTCCTGATTATATACAGGATGTGCTACAATGAAAAACCGTTACAAACCAAGCCAAATGACTTCAGGCTTTCTGCTTAAGACTCTTGAGAGAGTTGTTGATATTTATCTGAGGGTTTCGATTCCGAAAATTCTCTTGTCTGATTCGCAACATGGCTACACGCATTCAAGACTACTCTACAGTCATTGGTTGGCTACATTGAAAGGTCACTTATGTTTGGGAAGTACACACTTGTTGCATTCTTGGATATTGAGGAACGTCAGGTTAGATTTCATTGTGTCAGCCTTACATGATGTGAAGTTGACTATGGATGTTGTGGATTCATAAGGCATTTGTTGTGAACAAGCTTGTAAATGCTACTATTGGACGCTCTACTATCGTGAGATCGGTGAGTAGAGGTACCCCTTCTGGGCTGCTACGGATCTTTAATGTTGCTTATGCTGGTGATGTTGCGGTGGTAGTCTCTGGTAAGCACCTGGGGACGATCTCTGATGGAATGGAGTCAGCACTTCGAATAGAGAGTTTTGTGTGGACTGGGTGTAAACCCGACCAAGACTGAACTGGTTCCTTTCACCAGGAAGTATAAGGTAGAGGGCTTCAAATCCCCTCGACTTAATAGGGTTTCATTAGACTGTCGAATAAAGCCAAGTATCTGGGTATTATTCAGGCAGTTGTTTACTTTCGGTAGAGGCATATCCTACCGAAAGTTTTCTGGTGTCTATTATAACCGGACACATTAGGCGCCCACGCGAGTAAAATGAAAATGCACATTATCGTTTCTTTAGTTGTCGAGACGAACTAGAAGAGGAGACAATTTTTCACTTCTTATGTTACTGTCCTATGCTTAGGGAAATTAGTACACCGTTTTTGGAATTATACTCTTGATCAATGCGATCTTGTTAATGTTGATTTGAGATTGCTATTTGCTTTCTTACAGGTACTAGATGGTTTGGTGGACTAAAATTGCGGACTCCTGAGAAGCAAACAGTTTTTTAGGGTAACACAACGGGCCAGATGTGTATGGACCCAAGTGAGATGTCTGCTTGGACACTGCCCTGAAAACTAACTAACTAGTGGTAGGCTATCTTTTATGGAATACAACTGATTCGTGAACATTATCACGTGCAGTATTATTATGTGCAACATAAAAATTGTATTAATAAAATTCGTCAGAAATTTTATATTTTACGACTAAGGTCAGAAATTAATTCGAAGAAAATGTTAATATTGTAAAAAGTGTATATATATATATATATATATATATATATATATATATATATATATATATATATATATATATATATATATATATATATATATATATATATATATATATATATATATATATATATATATATATATATATATATATATATATATATAAATGACGTTGTAGTAATCGTTAATCCAAATATCCCTTGAAATAATTGGCCAATAGGTAATAGTTGCAGTACATAAAGGAAAACATACGCATTGCAGAATTTAAAAAAAACGCAAAAATATTATTCAAACAGATTACAAATAAAATAATGATTTTTTAAAAAAGGTTCTATAGGCATACTAAGTCTTCAATCAATTTAATTTACTTCAGAATATTCAATATAAAATTTTATTAAAACAATTACAGCAGTACTAAAGTTACAAAATTAGTAAAAATTTTTCAACTTATATCTCATTTGTTTTCTACGATAATAGTGGAAATGCCAACTAAAAAGGAACGTAATTAATTTTGTTTAGTAAATTATAGGATTATACAATTTATATTATTATTGGAATAAATTTAACGCTTTAAACTCAGAACTTTAAACTATATGTTAATTTTAAAGTAACCTCTCTTTCAGTTTGAACTCAAATTTATTACACTGAAATGTTTTGCCGAAAGAATTGAAAATTAACTAATAATGAAGTCAGTTTTCATCTGTACCGTGTAGACATATGTGTTCCAATATTAAGCGTTTATGATAACTTCTTGATAAATATTCATAATTAATTTAACTTTAAATAAAAATTCACTTACTCAACTGCTTGCAATTCATTGAAACAAGGATTACAAACACGTACGTCAAATTCAAAGCCCATGACTGGAATATTTATCCGATTTCCAGAACAGTTATCGCAAATAGCTTTACCACAGTTTCTACAATGATGTTGTCGTATTCCTAAAAAAAAAATAATAATTAGTAAGTATAAAACATATTTCTGAATTCATATATATATAATTTAGTACTTGTTGGTTTCTTTTCGTATAAGTCTTCATTATATTACAACTGTTTTCTTATGTGGTGTTAAATTTAATTTTTGTGCAATATATTGTTACTTTTTGGGTTAAATTAGTAAGTTATATTTATTTATCTTGTAAGATTTTAATTAAAAGCAGTAACTAGTTCAGAAAAAAGTTGATACAATCACCACTGTACCGAAAACGAGATAAAAATGTCCAAACTATTGGAAATCAGGGAAATCCGTTAATGGCAAAATATGCATAAAATTTTTATAAATTTTGTCCATAAAGATATTAATTATACAAAAGAAACTTGGATACATTCTAAGAACTAAATAATATAAAGCTTTGACTATGAAAAGTATTTTTCTAATTATATACGATCAGATTAAAATTTAGCTTTTGTATATAAATGCTATTTTAGTATATATAAAGTGTGTAGTTGTATCGTTCAAAATTAAAGCACAAGTCTCATAGAAAAATCTGAAAACTGGCAAATATTTGGCAAAATATAAACCTTGAACATGATAGATTTATTGACAGAAATTCCGAAAATTGTTTCATAGAATTAGAAATGATTAACAATGTTTTATTCAATCCATTGTTAAATTGCGGTATTGAACAAAACTATCCACCATTTTTAACCCCCACCAAGTGCAACAAATCATTAAACGCTGAGGAGGCTCAAAAATTCATAACGCCAAATGACGTAATTTTTAAAAAATATTATACGAGAAAAAAGTCTTAGCATTTATAAAAATAAAATCTAAAACTTAGTCAAAAACTCTCTTTCACTTCTTTCCCTGGTTTTTGTATTTGGGTGACTCCACCAGTTTATAAGGCATTAACAGATTAAAAGCCATTGTAACTCTATAATATAAAATTTACTTCTATTTTATTTATATATAAATTATTGTTTTAATAAAAACTTGTACCAAAAATGTTAATGTAAAAATAATATTGTCACCAACATATATGTTGTATTATGCTAAAGGTATGTTATTTAATCGTAAATTATGCTACAATTATGCTGACATCAATAGCACAAAATTTTTTATATACGGGTTAGACTATGTTAATACATGAAGTAATTGTGTCAGCTATGTTTATTTATGTTCTTTTAGTTATCGATAATTATGAAAATTATTATATGTACAATAATACTAATTGCGATGTCTAGAAAAAAAAAACGACCGGGAGGCTGAAGCCAAAAACGACTTGACGATTGTGTTCTTTTTCACCAAAATTTATACCAATATTAGTGACGATTTTAGTGATAATTTTAGTGAATAACTTAATAAATGTTTGAACAAATCATATTTTAACAAATACCATGTGTTAGGTGACAACAAAAATTCATCAAAGATATGCTCAATTAAGAGGCTTTATTGAATATAATTTTTATTTGAAAATTTTGACTTGCTTTCATGAAGATCAAAGTCCAATAGTTCATTTCATCAAATATATCTCTATTAATTTGAAGACAACAAAGTAATTAATTTTAAGTAATAATATCATTTGGAGCAATAAGCACACAACCTGGATTTGTCGATCAGCAATTAAACATGAACGTGAGAAAAATTTATTATTGGTAATATTAGTTTTTCATTAATGAACAAATAAAAGAATGGAAAATGTGCTTTTTAGTTGCTCACTGTTAATTACATCGAAACACGTTCAGAATCAGAATAAAAGAATACAAAAAAACAACAAAACGAAGAAATTTTATGTATGACGTCACAGCATTTAACTTTTGTTTAGTAAATGTGACCAGTTTTTAAATATATTTTTTGAGCTTAATATATGTTAAATTAAATGTTGTTACAGTTGCTCATAATTAATTTAGTCTGTTAAATATATATACTATACCTATGTTCTAAAATATTAAACAGAATATGTTAACATATGTACATGAATTTAAAATCGAAAAATATTGATAAAAAAAATTAAAATAATTTAATTATTAAAATATAAGTGATAGTCTGTTATGGAATTGTTATATATTATATTTAAAAATATTTGATACTTTTCTAATATTTGAATTTCTAAGTTACAGTTCCTGTCATGCTTGAGCTCAATCATCACAAGATAACAAAAAGGATATGTCATATTCGAATGAACTATTAATTTATCTCTATTAATTAACATTAAAAAATCGTAAGTTATTTTTAATGAATTATATTTACAATTATTTTATACATTCATACGTTCAACTACTTAATAACAAAGTATATCAATTTCATTTTTCTATAAGAATTATACTATGTATTTAAAATTTATAAATATATTTGGATTATAATGACAGATTTAATATCAACTACATTATAGTAAAATTCAATAGCCCAATTTAATAATATTTTATTTTTCAGTTAAGTCTTGGAAAGAATTATCTTTTTTATTATTTTTGTTTTTAAAGTCAGACATGTGCAAGAACCCTCCCCAATCCGGCGAGCTAAGCCTACTCCAGCTTTCCAAGCACTGCTCATGAAGACCATGAAATTTAAAAATTTTGAAAACACAATTGTTAAAATGTTAAAAAATTGCTACAGTACTTAACCAAATATAACGAATTTTTGCAGGATAAAAAAGCTCACAAAACGAAATAATAAAAATTATATTATTTTACGAAAAGGTTTATTTCAAATAATTTAACGCATTTTATATAAAAAGGATAAATGATAGGTATCACTTTTCTCCCTCCCCAATCCGGCGAGCTAAGCCTACTCCAGCTTTCCAAGCAATGCTCATGAAGACCATGAAATTTAAAAATTTTGAAAACACAATTGTTAAAAAAATGTTAAAAAATTGCTACAGTACTTAACCAAATATAACGAATTTTTGCAGGATAAAAAAGCTCACAAAGCGAAATAATAAAAATTATATTATTTTACGAAAAGGTTTATTTCAAATAATTTAACGCATTTTATATAAAAAGGATAAATGATAGGTATCACTTTTCTTCTTCTGATATTAGAAAAATAAATAGTATGTAATTGTAACCATGTAAAGGTCATAATTACAAAATTTCAGATTTTTTAAAACATTATTGCGAATATTATTTAATATTTCATATTTCTTCAATATATTTCTATTTTGAAGTTTTCAGAACTCTGGGACAATGCAGGGTAAAGTTACCCATTGCACAATCAGTTCTGACACGCCATTCAGAACCATGGTCCGGATTCTCCTCAATTAGATAAAATACTTCACCTGTTTTTTTCTTAAATACCAGCCATTTATTGTTGAAATTAGGGTCATTCCGATGCGAAACGGCTCTCTTAAAAGCATAGCTCTTTTGTAAAAGTCACAGTCTATGTAAGGTTTTGCATTAAAATGTCAAAACATCTCGAAATCCAGTGATAATATGCTGTTGGAAATTTGGCATAAGAATCAAGCTACAAAAAAGCCTATTTTGCAAATTAATAAAGACGCAATAATAAAAATTACATATATTATTTAACATATTCTTCAATTACCAATGAAACAAATGAATCATTTATTTTTGTAAAAACACTTCATTAAAAAATTTATCATTTTAAATCTCCCACTTGTGAACAGTTTTTCAGTTTATAGTAAAAATTCATAAAAAAGAAAACCTATAACTTAACATTTTTATTATTTTTTATATTTTTTTATTATTTAAATATATATAAAAGAAATTATTTTTTTTAACTTTGAATGGGAGGAATTTAATTTTTTTCAATTTCATATGGAAGGAAATTTATTTTTCCAATTTTGTATGGGATGTTTTTTGGAACAAAATATTTAGTTTTGTATAACGCTATATGTGTTATTTTTCCAATTTTGTATGGGGCAAATTTATTTTATCAATTTTGTTTCTTTAAATTTACAAATTGTGTATAACTCCATATGTGTAATTATGTTAATATGCATACAAAGAGTTAAACGGGAGACAAATTTTTTCAAATGAAAAATTAAAAAGTCATGAGTTTGCATTTGATATTTTTTGTTTGATGTATGATGACTACTATTGCATTTTTGGCAAAACACCTTGAATGAGGTTTCTGACGTTAATAAGAATATAGTTTTATGTTGTTGAGGATGGTCATGAATTTTAAATATTTTCGATATTACTCAAAATTTGTATAGAGGAAATTAAAACCTGATGATTTTTTATTTATGTATTATAATTTATGTTATTTTTTTATTTGATTATATGTTTTTCTTTTGATTTTAATGAAAATGAGTTTGAAACCAAATATTAAATAATTATGTTAATATTCATACACGCAGGAGACAATTTTTAATTTCATTTTATTAAAATTAAAAAGTGATGAATTTGCATTTGATAATTTTTCTTATTTGATGTACATGATTACTTTTAGTTTTTTTTTGACAAAAAAATGTATATATTTTGTATGATATGTTTTTATTTTTTAATAAGATGTTTTTATCTTTTAAACTTTGTATTATATTTTTAAAAATTTATTTTTTCAATTTTATGTAAACGCTAATTTATTTTTACATTTTTTATATGAGACGTTTTTTTTTTACATTCCTCCAAATTTACTCAAATTAAAAATATATGTATATGTAAAACAATGTTTAAATATGTTATTTTGTACTCATTTATATAATATGTTCATGGCAACTCTTTTTATAAATAAAATAACTAACTAAATGTTTAACATTCTCAACGTCTTAATATTCTCAATTTAACAAATTTACATCTTTAACATCTTCACGCTGTTCTCTCGAAATATCATTCAACCCTTAAATTAGACATACTGCACTCAAATGGATTTGGGTATGTCCAAATGTCTTATGTTCTTGAGAGTTCTCTCATCGTCTTATGCTAATCGTTGGTGCGATCATTTCCTCTCATAGTTGTCCCATTCCTTCCTCTAATATATAACTCCATTTGTTGTTGTTTTGCACGTATTTGTATTTTATTCATATTCCTCTATTATGTAATATACTGTCGCTATGAGCTTTTTCCTTCTTTTTTCTTTATTTTTACACACTGTTGTGTTGTTGCAAAGATGATATTGAATGAAAGATGTTAAGGTGTTAAAGACGTTAAGATGTTTAATTAAATATGTTAAACTAGAAATTGTTAAATTGATGATGTTAAAGATGTAAAGATGTTAAATTGGGAATATTAAGACGTTGGGAATGTTTAACATAACATTTTGACTTTGAGTATATTTGGAGAAAAGAGAGATTAAGACGATAATAATATAATTTTAGAGTTGAGTGAAATTTTGAATTAATAACATAAAAAAAAACAAAAAAAAACACATCATACACTAAATGTAAAAATAAATTAGCGCTCATATAAAATTGAAAAAATAAATATGAAAAATATCAAACAAAAAGCCTCTTATACAAAACTATAAAAATAATTTTGAATAATTGAAAATGCCATGAAGTTAAATTCGAATTTAACTAGCAAAGACAAAACCAACAATGTTAACAGAGCCTATTACAGAGTGCTGTTAAGTGTGAAGATAAATTCGAGTTTAACAAAGAACATATTTTTGTGATTTTCTTAATTTTGTTTAAAAGTTCTTGAATATCGGACTAAGTTTTTTTTAAATTAAAAATACCAAATTAATAGATTTTCCGAATTAAGTGTGAGTTTTTGAGACATCCTTACTTTGTGTGTATGAAAGTGGGAGAAGTGGGAGATAAATCAAGGATTTTGGTTATTTCAGCCAAACAAAGAGGTGGCATCCAACAAGACCAAAAAGAAAGGGAGGCCAAAGGTCTCTGCTATCCGCATTTATAGGTGGAATATCTGAATTGAGTTTGTGAGATTTTAAATTTTTTTTCAAAATCTCAACTTAGAGTGTAGAGAGGTCTATCCAGGATTGTGGCCATTGTTGCGAAATGAAGAGGTGGCAACAAACGGCACCACATGGAAAATGAGGACAGCGATCCCTACTATCTACTTTTATAAGTGGAATATCTGAATTGAGTTTGTGAGATTTAAAATAAAATCAAAATCTCAAGTTAGTGTAAAGAGGGGTCTGTCCAGGACCAGGTGGCATCAAACGGGAAGGAAGGCCAAGGGTCTCTGTTAACATTGTTGGTTTTTATCTTTGTTTAATTCGTATTTAACTTCACACACATCACTCTAAAAGTAATCATTTACATCAAACAAAAAAATAAATCAATAAAATAAAATTAAATAAAAATAAAATAAAATATGTGATGTGAATATTAACATATTTATACACATTATTATCATTATACAAAATTAAATATTTGTAACCAAATTCATCTTCATTGAAATCAATGAAATAACTACAATACGAAAATGAAAAATCAACAGGTTTTAATTTCCTCTATGCAAATTTTGAGTAATATAGAAAATGTGGAAAAAAAATAATTTCTATTACTATTTTTTAAATATAATAATTAAAATTATTTGGAAATTATTTCACTAATATATATTTCACTAATATATATATATATACATAAATATATATATATATATATATATATATATATATATATATATATATATATATATATATATATATATATATATATATATATATATATATATATATATATATATATATATATATATATATATATATATATATATATATATATATATATATATATATATATATATATATATATATATATATATATATATATATATATATATATATATATATATTTATTATTTATATATATATAAAATATATATGTATCATAGAACTACTGATTACTTATATATATATATATATATATATATATATATATATATATATATATATATATATATATATATATATATATATATATATATATATATATATATATATATATATATATATATATATATATATATATATATATATATATATATATATATATATATATATATATATATATATATATATATATATTATATTTATTTATTATTTATATATATATAATATATATATGTATCATAGAACTACTGATTACTTTTTTCAACGAAATTTGATATCAGTGTTGCCAGTTCAGGCATTCAATGGCTAAATTTTTACGTAAGATTAAAATATATGCACATCAGTACAATTCCAGAAATTATCAAACTCGGTTCAGTAGAAAAAAGTTATAGCCAAAAATAAAAGTAATTTTATGTCTCATTAAAGTTTCTTTGTTATAATTAACAAAAACTTTTATATTCAATGAAAAGTAATATTATTTTGAAATATGTATTTAGAAAAAATGTCTCTAAAAATTAAATTTAACTTTTTAACCGTTCAAAATATCCTAACGAAATTTCACATGGTTAGAGCTGAGATATTTTTAAGTTGATTACGGGGAAAATGCGACTATTTGGTCAGTGGCGTTGTTGATGACCCTCCAAAATTGGCCATCTCGGTTATGTTAATCGATATAAAAGATATTTTGTGTATAAAAAGCCTTTGTAAATCTCTATAAAAATACGCTTAGATATATAAGTAAAAATAAATTTTTAGCTAAATATATATATATATATATATATATATATATATATATATATATATATATATATATATATATATATATATATATATATATATATATATATATATATATATATATATATATATATATATATATTTAGCTAAAAATTTATTTTTACTTATATATCTAAGCGTATTTTTAGCTAAATATATATATATATATATATATATATATATATATATATATATATATATATATATATATATATATATATATATATATAGTATTATATATAATATATATATATATGTATATATAATATAATATATATATATATATATATATATATATATATATATATATATATATATATATATATATATATTATATATATATAAATAATAATATATATATATATATATATATATATATATATATATATATATATATATATATATATATATATATATATATATATATATATATATATATATATATATATATATATATATATATATATATATATATATATATATATATTAGTGAAATAATTTCCAAATAATTTTAATTATTATATTTAAAAAAATAGTAATAGAAATTATTTTTTTTTCCACATTTTCTATATTACTCAAAATTTGCATAGAGGAAATTAAAACCTGTTGATTTTTCATTTTCGTATTCAATGAAGATGAATTTGGTTACAAATATTTAATTTTGTATAATGATAATAATGTGTATAAATATGTTAATATTCACATCACATATTTTATTTTATTTTTATTTAATTTTATTTTATTGATTTATTTTTTTGTTTGATGTAAATGATTACTTTTAGAGTGATGTGTGTGAAGTTAAATACGAATTAAACAAAGATAAAAACCAACAATGTTAACAGAGACCCTTGGCCTTCCTTCCCGTTTGATGCCACCTGGTCCTGGACAGACCCCTCTTTACACTAACTTGAGATTTTGATTTTATTTTAAATCTCACAAACTCAATTCAGATATTCCACTTATAAAAGTAGATAGTAGGGATCGCTGTCCTCATTTTCCATGTGGTGCCGTTTGTTGCCACCTCTTCATTTCGCAACAATGGCCACAATCCTGGATAGACCTCTCTACACTCTAAGTTGAGATTTTGAAAAAAATTTAAAATCTCACAAACTCAATTCAGATATTCCACCTATAAATGCGGATAGCAGAGACCTTTGGCCTCCCTTTCTTTTTGGTCTTGTTGGATGCCACCTCTTTGTTTGGCTGAAATAACCAAAATCCTTGATTTATCTCCCACTTCTCCCACTTTCATACACACAAAGTAAGGATGTCTCAAAAACTCACACTTAATTCGGAAAATCTATTAATTTGGTATTTTTAATTTAAAAAAAACTTAGTCCGATATTCAAGAACTTTTAAACAAAATTAAGAAAATCACAAAAATATGTTCTTTGTTAAACTCGAATTTATCTTCACACTTAACAGCACTCTGTAATAGGCTCTGTTAACATTGTTGGTTTTGTCTTTGCTAGTTAAATTCGAATTTAACTTCATGGCATTTTCAATTATTCAAAATTATTTTTATAGTTTTGTATAAGAGGCTTTTTGTTTGATATTTTTCATATTTATTTTTTCAATTTTATATGAGCGCTAATTTATTTTTACATTTAGTGTATGATGTGTTTTTTTTTGTTTTTTTTTTTATGTTATTAATTCAAAATTTCACTCAACTCTAAAATTATATTATTATCGTCTTAATCTCTCTTTTCTCCAAATATACTCAAAGTCAAAATGTTATGTTAAACATTCCCAACGTCTTAATATTCCCAATTTAACATCTTTACATCTTTAACATCATCAATTTAACAATTTCTAGTTTAACATATTTAATTAAACATCTTAACGTCTTTAACACCTTAACATCTTTCATTCAATATCATCTTTGCAACAACACAACAGTGTGTAAAAATAAAGAAAAAAGAAGGAAAAAGCTCATAGCGACAGTATATTACATAATAGAGGAATATGAATAAAATACAAATACGTGCAAAACAACAACAAATGGAGTTATATATTAGAGGAAGGAATGGGACAACTATGAGAGGAAATGATCGCACCAACGATTAGCATAAGACGATGAGAGAACTCTCAAGAACATAAGACATTTGGACATACCCAAATCCATTTGAGTGCAGTATGTCTAATTTAAGGGTTGAATGATATTTCGAGAGAACAGCGTGAAGATGTTAAAGATGTAAATTTGTTAAATTGAGAATATTAAGACGTTGAGAATGTTAAACATTTAGTTAGTTATTTTATTTATAAAAAGAGTTGCCATGAACATATTATATAAATGAGTACAAAATAACATATTTAAACATTGTTTTACATATACATATATTTTTAATTTGAGTAAATTTGGAGGAATGTAAAAAAAAAAAAAAAAACTATTTGGTCAGTGGCGTTGTTGATGACCCTCCAAAATTGGCCATCTCGGTTATGTTAATCGATATAAAAGATATTTTGTGTATAAAAAGCCTTTGTAAATCTCTATAAAAATACGCTTAGATATATAAGTAAAAATAAATTTTTAGCTAAATATATATATATATATATATATATATATATATATATATATATATATATATATATATATATATATATATATATATATATATATATATATATATATATATATATATATATATATATATATATATATATATATATATATATATATATATATATATATATATATATATATATATATATATATATATATATTATATAAACTATATATTCTGGAAAACTTCTGTATCATAGAACTACTGATTACTTTTTTCAACGAAATTTGATATCAGTGTTGCCAGTTCAGGCATTCAATGGCTAAATTTCTACGTAAGATTAAAATATATGCACATCAGTACAATTCCAGAAATTATCAAACTCGGTTCAGTAGAAAAAAGTTATAGCCAAAAATAAAAGTAATTTTATGTCTCATTAAAGTTTCTTTGTTATAATTAACAAAAACTTTTATATTCAATGAAAAGTAATATTATTTTGAAATATATATTTAGAAAAAATGTCTCTAAAAATTAAATTTAACCTTTTAACCGTTAAAAATATCCCAACGAAATTTCACATGGTTAGAGCTGAGATATTTTTAAGTTGATTACGGGGAAAATGCGACTATTTGGTCAGTGGCGTTGTTGATGACCCTCCAAAATTGGCCATCTCGGTTATGTTAATCGGTTTAAAAGATATTTTGTGTATAAAAAGCCTTTGTAAATCTCTATAAAAATACGCTTAGATATATAAGTAAAAATAAATTTTTAGCTAAATTGTTACCTTGTTACCATATTTTTTTGTTTTAAATATGCAGTAACCATATAAATATGTGAAGAAGTTATATTAATCTAAATTTGAGATTTTGAAAACAAAAATTTGTACTCATTTTTTTAAATTCGTCAAAATTCCATTTATGATTTGAGAGAACAGAAAATTTGTATATAAATAGGTTTTCTCTAATAGTTTTGAAAAATAACAGAAGTCGATATAAATTTTTAACCCATTTCAGCAACGTTTTTAGTTTTTTAAAGCTAGCGTACTTACTTAAAGTCCAAACATTTTTCAAAATATGTGCAGATTATAAAATTTAAAAAATTAGTGATGGAATAGCAATGCTATGGTTTTCGACTATTTTTTATTTTTCGTAAGATTTTAAAAAATGATAAAATTCAAAAGGGATAAAAATAAAAAAGAGCGATTTCGAAAAAAGATTTTAAAATGATTAATTCGCACAAATGGGTTTGAAGTTGTGTGTAGCAGTCAAAAATATTTTTTATTAAGCTGAAAAAGGGATGTTTGTATTTTTACAAACTTTGCATGAATTTTTGTGTATTTTTGTTATTTCATTTTCATTCAACAACGGTAAGTTTTATTGCGGCAAGAAATTTATTTGTGTGATTGTATATGAACATTTTAATTTTTTTTAACTTTTAACCATTTTGCATTTTTGAGCGAGTTAAAAAATAATCTTTTTTACTTTTAACTCAAAGGAGAATAATAATAAAAATAAATAAAAATTTTTATAGAAAAAAGTAAGATTTTTATTATTTATCATTTAAAAATAAAGATGATTTTGCTTCGAGTTTTTCCAAATTCTGGCAATAACCATTTAATAAAATCTTTACGAGAATGCGTGTAAACTACATACATATGTAAGATAAAAATCCAAAAACTACTGTCAGTCATTAAAAGAGACTGAGCAAATATTTCATTGAATAAAGTTAAATTCTTAAATTTGTTTTATATGGATTGGGATTTTAAATATATTTCAAAGAAATTTTACATATTTTTTCCTTAGGTATTTTGCAACTGATTTGAAAAGGTACAAATTTACTTTCCAAAAATATGTGTGAAGATAAATTTTAAAATTGTACCCTAGACACAACCTTTTTCACTTAACAGAGCTCTGTTAACCAATAAACATATCTCTGTTAACAGAACTCTGTTAAACAATGCACAATTAGGATACTGACAAAAAACAAGGATTCCAGAAAAACGGGACATCATGGGCGGATGAATCCAAGTGGAAATGGTGGCCAGTACCTCCAGTTATCATAGTCCATAGGCAGAATATTTAGTTTGCATAGTAAATTTTGAAAAAAATGGTAAACTTAAAATCTCAAATATGGACTTGTAATCCAGGATTCCGGAAAGACACTACAACATGAGAGGATAAAAAGATAGGTCCATCTTTCGTACTGAATTTCCTATATATTTAACGGAATGAGCCGGTTATACTCCACCGTACTTGAGAGAAGCTAGCAACCTGTGCTCTTCAAAAACAGAATATGGAAAAACTCGGAGCAAAATCTTTATTTTCAAATGATCTTTATATTTACTCTTATTTGAGGAGATTAAAAAAAAAACTATTTTTTCTGTTGTTCAAGTTTTGATCTTTATTTATAAATTATTTTACTCTAAATGTAAAAAAAATCTTTATTTATAAATTATTTTTCTCTAAAAGTAAAAAAGATGATTATTTCTTTACTCGTCGAAATTGCGAAATTGTTGAGAAGAAAACAAAATAAAAATTAACAAGTAAGAATGCTATATTCGGCTATGCCGAATCCTCAAAACCCTCCACCACAAATTCGTGTGAAGTTAGTACGTTAGGTTCCATAGATATACATATATTCCATAGATAATCATACCTTCACAAATGTATATAGTATATAACATAGAAATACCTAATGAGTCATAAAATTAGTTATAATTTTGGCTATAACTTTTTTCTACTGAACTGCCTCTTTTCTACCAAATTTCATTGAGCTCTGTAAATTTTTGTGGATGTGAGCAGACAGAGAGATTGACGAAAATCGACTGAGATTTTGATTGGATGCAAGAATATATACATTATGGAGTCTGAAATAATTCATTCTTAGCGTTACACACAGAATGACAAAGTTAATATTCTCTCTCTACCACTTGTACTGTGGAGCGATTAAAAACAAAAAATTTGCTTTTATAAGCTCAAAACTATTTTCCGGGAAGGGGTCTTATATGGGAGCTACAGCAAAATTTGGACCAAGATTGTTTATATTTATAATATAATTTGATTATAGTTAGAAAAATCATTGTGCTAAATTTTAATGGAATTGATCTTTATTTAAATGTTTTATAAACTCAAACCCGTTTTCAGAGAAAACCCGTTATAAGGGAGGTATAGGAAAATTTGGACCCATATAGGGCAAATTAATATAATATCTTCAGAACAGTTAGCAAAATAATTATGCGAATTTCAATAGAATTGGTCTTTATTTACTCGTTTTATAAGCTGAAAACTGTGAGGGGCCTGATATGGGAGCTACATCAAAATATGGGCCGAGATTGTTCTAATTAAAAATATACATTAAAAATAGTTAAAAAATGCATTGTACCGAGTTCCAGTGGAATTAGTCTTTATTTGATTGTTTTATAAGCTCAAACCGGTTTTCCGGTTATATGGGGGCTATATCAAAATATGGACCCATATTAATAAAATGTATAACATATATTTAAATTCGCTAAAAAATTAATTGTACCAAATTTTAAAAGAATTGGTTCAAATTTAAGAGTTTTATAAGCTATAAAAAATATTCCGGGAAGGGGCCTTATATGGGAGCTATATCAAAACATGGACCCATGTGAGTAAAATTTATAGTATATATTTAAAATAATTAAAAAATTAATTGTGCCAAATTTCAAGAATTGGCTCAAATTTAAGAGTTTTATAAGCAATAAATCATATTCCGGGAAGGGGCCTTATATGGGAGCTATATCGAAATATGGACCCGTGTTAATAAAATTTATAACATAGAGTTAAAATAGTTAAAACAATAATTGTGCCAAATTTCAATAGAATTGGTTCAAATTTTAGAGTTTTAAAAGCTATAAATCATATTCCGGGAAGTGGCCTTATATGGGAGCTATATCAAAACATGGACCCATGTAAATAAAATTTATAGTATATATTTAAAATAGTTAATTCATAACATATATTTAAAATTGTTAAAGCAATAATTGTGCCAAATTTCAAAAGAATTGATTCAAATTTAAAAGTTTTATAAGCTATAAATCATATTCCGGGGAGGGGCGTTATATGGGAGCTATATCAAAATATGGACCAATGTTAATAAAATTTATAACATATATTAAGAATGGTTAAAAAATTAGTAGTGACAAATTTTAGTAAATTATCTTAAAAATTGCAGCCCATATGACACAAAGAGTTTGGGTGTATCAAAATTTTGCATATTATAGCCTATAACTTTTTTCCGGTTAATCAGATTTTGATAATTTTTTGCACGATGATGTAATTGTATGCTAAAATTAATTTTTTGTTTAAGTCCACTTACATTTTTAGAAGAAATTATAAAAGTTCATTTTCGAAATTTTGAGGTTGTTTCAGATATCGGTCTATAACTTCTTTGTTTATAAACCGATATAGCTGGTTTTAAATAGCAAACTACTTAGGATTGTTGGGTCTGAGATGATTCCTTCTTGGCGTTACACACGGAATGACAAACTTAATATACCCTCACCACTTGTGGTGGTGGAGGGTATAAAAATGTACTTATATACTAAAAATGCAATAACAAAAACACAAAAATTCATACAACAAAAGAAAACACATCTTAATATGTGAGTACGTTTGTGTATTCATTCAAAGGATGTAAACATCCCTTTTTCCATTTAAAATCATTTGTGTGAAATATTCATTTTAAAATTATTTTTTGGATTTTGCTCTTTTTTGATTTTTATCATTTCTTAGAATTAAGCTGTTGTTCAAAGTGCTATAAAAAATTAAATTCTTTTTAAAAATTAAGATCGTTTGAAGAATAAAAAAGAATCAAAAATTGCAATTACTAATTTGTCAGTATATATTTTGTTAAAAAAAAAAAAAATGTGGAAATTTTATACATTTTTTATTCCCACCACCAACACAAGTGGTACTGAGGCCTATAGAGTAATTATACTCTTTCATCAAATCAAAATCTGAGTCGATTTAGCTATGTCCATCTGCGAGTTGGAAACATTCTTACGCCTAGAATAATTATTCGAATTCAACGAAATTTGGCCACGTTGTCTGTTATTGTCTTAAGCAGTTTCTTATGTAAATCCAACTATATTAGTTCACTGACAAAAAAGTTAAAGACCGATATCTGAGACAAACTTAAAATTTCAAAAAAGAACTATTCTTTTTTTTTCAACAAAAGTAACTGGACTTCATGTATTCATGTATTATCGAATCCGAAATGCAGTATAACTATTTTTCCAACAGTCTTGAAGAAATGTTTATAATTTGACCGACATTGGTATATATTTTGCTATAGCTCACACGTATCGCCTATTCCCGGAAAACGGGTTTGAACTTATAAAACTCTTATATGAATATGAACCAATTTTATGTATAATCTAACTGTATTGAATATATGGTAATTTTTTTGCGAAAATCGGTCCATATTTTACTACGTTGTCATTAAAGTCTCGTTCCCGAATAAAAATTTAAACTTTTAAACAAATCTATTCAAACTTGGGACAATTATTGCTCTAACTATCACTAAAATATGTTATTAATTTAAATTTGATCCAATTTTTAAACCGTCTTTAAATATGGATATTTAGGAAAATTCTCCCTTTAACATTAATTTTATTTATAAAGTTTTATATTTAAGAATATGTTATCATATTTAACTGTAGTTCTTATTTACCGTAATCGGTGTTTAAGCTGATGAATGAATAATAATCCTTGATGCAACAATACCTGGTGCGCTTTGCTGCACATAAAATCCTCTTAGTCCTAGATAAAGAAGAAATTTCATAAATCACGACATCTCCCCTTTACCCAAACCGAAATGAAATTGGCTTAATAGCTCTTTAAATATTCGATAATTAATATTCATTTGTAATGACGATAAAGACAGGTTCATTTATATATACATATGTGGATAAAGTTTAATCAATATAAAATTCCATATTAGGTGGTACTTTAAAACATCATATTTTTGTTAATGATAACCTTACAAATACTGATTTTTTGTTAATGATAGGTTCCATACAAAGTCCATCGCCGAAAAACATGTTAAAGCCTCGTCAAAATCACATTATTTTTCATTATTCTTCATTATTTTAAATTGAACATATCATACATTAAAGTCATATCATTACATAATTTTAATTTATATTTGAATAAATGAAACATAAAATTACATATAAACATTTTTTAAAAACATAGATTCATAATTATTATAGTGTATTACATAGTCGTTTTTAGTCGTCCCAATATATTTGTCTACTTGTTAAAATAACGTATTTTACAGTTACAAAATGTCATATTATGTATTAATGGCATAAGTATGTAAATTATATGGTGTCTTCAATAACATGTATTTTATTTGACATGAAGAACAAATTTTAGCTTGAACCTTGCAGGGTTAACACAATTTTATAGTAAAACGGCAATGATAAACGAAATTTAAGCAAAAATCTAATTACAAAAATTTTGTGAGAGCACTCTTCATATATTGTACAAATAAAAAATATCCTTATAGAATAACTTAAATAATATATTTCATAATAATATATTTCACACACACACACACAATTGTGTAGTCGGTCTTATCCGACAATTACTTTCTTATTTTTTAAATTAAAAACTTATTTTTTACATTAAAGACTACTTAAAAATACATATTTTCGCCTTTTTTTAACAATATTTTTGAATAATTTAAAGGAATCCTTTACACAAATGTCAAAACTAATATTAAACAATACATATCTACATATATTTTCTATATAGTAAAAATATCCGTGATTGACCAAGTCTTTAATAACAGAAGTGTAAAGGGCCAATTATTGAAATAAGTTAGTATAATATAACATTCAGCTCATATTATACTAAAATTTAAGATTTTTCATATTGTTCCATTTTCCTAAAATCATTGATTATATTTTTGTATGTTAATTTCAATACTAAAAAACCAATCAAACAGATTCTGTTAAATACTATGGTTATTGATGATAATCGATGAACCCATTGTCCATCAGCCCCACTTGACTTCATCACTTCATGCTTTCCCGCTTACCTGGAATACTTGATTATCCTTGCATGAATGGAAAATATCTTTTTTAAAAATTTTCCTATCAAAGTTCCAACTGATAAATATTCTGAATACTATATTATTATAGATGGAACTATTATTCATCATAACCACTCAATGTTCTCCCGTTTTTCAGTAATCCTGGATTATCTTTGCATATTTAAATATTAACATTTTTTAAAATTTCAAACTCAAATTGTTAAATATTCTGGCAAATGAACCTTTTTCAACTATTTTCACTTAAATTATACGTCCATGTTCTTCCGTTTTCCTGGAATCCTTGTTTTTTGTCAGTATCCTAATTGCATTGTGCAGAGCTCTGTTAAACCGTTAACAGAGTTAACGGTTAGGTGAAAAGATTTGTGTCTAGGGTCAAATTTTAAAATTTATATTCACACACATTTCCAAAAAAGCGTTTTGGGACTGAAAAAACCATTTTTAATATTTTTAATTTTATTAATTAAATATCAAAAATCATATTTATGGATTTTTTTATTTTAAAATTTATTTTACTTTTATAAATAAATTGTTTAACAATATCTATTTATTTAATTCAGAAGTATCTTAAATTACTATAAAAATTAATTATTATTTTATAAAACATAAATTATTATGATAATAAAATCGATATTGAAAAATAATAAAAAAAATCCTTAAGAGATGCAAACACCTCTTTAATTGTTGTTTTGTAGGGGAACCTGTTTTTCTACAACTACATCACGAGATTTTCAAATATTTTTCGCATAGTTTTTCTAGAAAATAATGATATTTTGCGACTAGTTGTTTAATATAAGATTTTGTCAAATTTATCAAATATAATTTTTTATGTTTTAAATTAGTTATTTTAAATATTTATTAATTTCGACAGAAATATATTTTATTTTGGAAAAGTAAAAATATTTTTTAGATTTATTTTTAACAAAAAGTTATTTTAAAAAAGTGTATAAAAAAGTTAGAACAAATCGTTTAAGCGAAAATAAGAATCAAATGTAATCAAAATTTGCTTTTTTTATAATAATTTATTCTTAATTAATCAAATGAATTATTCCTTTAATTAAATTTATATTTTTCTTTTCCTGGAACTTTCTTTTTCTATAGCTCAAGAGTAATGCTTTCGAAGAAATTCTAAGAGCAAATGGAGTTAGTTAGTCATAATTTTTGAAATATATAAAAAGGCCGATTAGAGTTTTTTCCGCATTTTAATTTTGGTTAAAGTATCTTATTAATATAAATTAAATATTTATGGCTGCAGAATTTTCATCATCATTAAAAAAATCGGATACACGTTTTTACTTACATTACAATCTGGTTCTTTAAGTTTAATGCATAAATCTGTTTCAAATTTAGTATTAATTTGCGTTATCCCTTCTTGAATGATTTCATAATCGCTAGACGAGCCTGACTGAACTATATTTTTTAATTCGGATCAAGATGGGCTTTTATTATCCCATTTTTACCAAAAGAAAATGTATTTTCTAATTTGTTCAATTCATTCCTTCAAAATTTCATTAACTTGTGTTAGAACTGCATTTAGCTTAAGTTTCAGTTCGCCCCATTACAGATTTCTTGTGTGGATAGCTAATAAATATAGCTATATAATCACGGTTCTACTTTTCTAAATTTCTATTTTAAAATAACATATCTTTCTATTGAAACACATTGCGAAAAAAATATTTTGAATTTTGTACAGAATTCAAGCAATATTTTAAAATTTTTTTGGACCCGAATAGAGCCCACCAAGTTAAAAAATATCACTTAAACTATAAGAGTTATTTCTTAAACTATACGAGTTATCCCACATATGTAAACGTATTTTTTGTAGATAATTATAAGTGCTATATTTATGTAAAATATTTTTTTTAATCAAATCATAAATAAAATTTTGAAGATTTTAAAAAAATCGTCATAACCGAGGTGAACAACTTTTGAGATCCAAAAATATTCAAAATTTTTCCAAAGTTACAGAATTATTAAAAAAGCGTTTTGGGAACACTGTGTATTGTTTAATGTAGTATTTGGAGCATCTATTGTTTTCATTTATAATTTATAGTTTTATTTACATTTATATTAAAATGTTATAAATTTTAAATTGATTATTTTTTAATTTTAATATAAAAAGTCTATATTTAAACATCTATTACCAATAATTTCGTTTATTCGTTGCCACGAATATCATTTCTTTTTTCATAAAATGTTGTATTATTTTTTTTTTTTTTTCAAATAAATGTTTTTATTAAAAACATTTTTAAATATTTTATATTAATTTTGATATATTTTATTGTTTTGACTTTTTTTCCATTTTTATAAAGTTATCCCTTTAATCACATTGTTTTATTATATTTTCATTAATGCAAGGAATTGCCCATCTTTTCTTATTAACATTATTTATAAATTTCACTAATTTTTTATTGAAAACATATACAAAAAAGTTTACTGAAATAAACATGTCATTTGTATTAGCAGAGATTTCTATAAGTTCATTCTAGTTTGTTTCTGCATTACACTGTTTATTTTACAATTACTAATAAATTGCGGTTCCAGAATTTTCTCCCACTGATATTTTTTTTTTTTTAATTTGTTGTTTTAATTTCAACTAGTTCTGTGATAAAAGCAGGTTTTGAGACGGTAAACAGACAAAACTGATGTTATTTTTTGTTATTAATATATAATATTCACCTGCATTATTTTCCGAAAGTTAGCAGTTACATATATTTGTTTAAAAGGGAAGTGTTCGACAATATATATTATGATCCCTCTTCATCTGTTCAAATCCTTAAGAAACAGTTTCCTACTTTTTAGTTAAACTTAGTTTAACACGCATTTAACCCAGGAAACTTAAAATTAAGTTTCTCAACCGTAGATGATCAAATTATAAATCTAGGTTTAACTTTAGAACATTCTCCAGTTTAACTAAAGTTACAATTGAGATGCAAAATTTAATTTTTCGTCCATTAATAGCGTTTTCATTGATTGTTTTTTATACAAATAAAACGATTTGTTTTTTCTATTTCGAAATAAACAATTGTACAATATATATAAAAAATTAAAAGTATCATCTAATTTGTATGAATATTTTAAGATATACCAAATCAGAATATGGTAATATTTCTGGACTAAGACATCATAGGGAGTGGTCGGAAAAATTTGTGCACCATGCTGCCTACAGCAATATAGTGATTCTACGTTATCATCATCAGCTTACGCAACACCACCATACTCCCCAACACAATCACCACAACTGCAGCAGCAACAACAACAGCAGCCACCTCATCAGTCGCCGCTCACACCGGTGATTGCAGTCCGAACACCTGAGGTGATATCGACATTACAGTCCTCACTTTCTTACATGAAGAGATGGATTGTGAATTATTTGAGTGGACGTCAGTCATTCATTGAATTTCAAAACAAAAAGTCCCAGTCCCGTAGATGTAAACAAGGAGTACCACAGGGCGGTATCCTATCACCACTCTTGTTTAAATTCTACCTCTCGCAATTCCCAGATACTCCAAACGGAGTAGACGTGATAACATATGCAGATGACTGGCCATAGAGTTGATCTCCTGATAGAGTACAAATTCCAACACCCAAAAATTTTGGGAGTTACATTTGATAGCCTATTCACTTCTTCTCCACATGCTACTACAACACGCACAAGATGCGAATTAGAAATAAGGTCCTCAAGGCATTAGCCGGCAGTACTTGGGGTATGGATAAAGAAACCCTATTGGTTACATATAAAACGATTGCCGGCCAGTGGCGAATTATGCTGCTCCAGTGTGGACACCATCGCAAAGTGATACGCAATGGAAAAATATCCAAAGCTGTCAAAATGCAGCCTTAAGAACTATAACGGGCTGTATACAAATGTCCTCAATTCACCATCTACATGAGAAAACAAAGATTCTTCCAATTAAGGAACATAATGAAAAGCTAAGTAAGCAGTTCCTTCTAGGATGTCATCAGAGAAACCAACATAACTTCAATATTACACAATTGGAGTTACCGCCGAGGCATGTAAGAAAGGATATTCGATTCTACGAACATAGCATGATCTTTTGATCAGAATTCGTTTATGACAGCTTCTAACGACACCACAGAAACGGCTCAAATTTCGCGGTTTCAAGTTACAATATGAATGTCGTGCTTGGAGACCGGCAACCGCCCATTGCAGACAATGAACACATTTCGCTGCGGTGAAGAAGAGTAGTTCTGGCACAACTAAGATGGGGATGAAGCAACAGGCTCAATGCCTTTTGGACACGGATTGACCGTCTCGTGCCAAACCTACGTCCTGCATGTGGTCAACGACCACATGATACACGGCACTTACTCAACTGTCAGTCCAATCCCATCTCACTCGGTCCTGATGATCTATGGACCCAACCAATCGAGGTTGCCAGATTCCTTGGCCCGGAGTTTTACAATAACATGAACCAAAATTGATAAATGTACTACTTCTTTCCATCTGTTACAACAATATACTGTTTAAATCAAGAGAAACTTAAAATATACAAAATCGGTAAAATGAGAACAAGCATAAGTCCATGTTAAGAAGGCAAAAAAGCAATTATATTCGTAAAAAATAAGAATCCTCTAAAAATGGGTAAAATTATGTAAAAATCCCTAAATTTTAAGGAAATCGCCATATTTCTCCTCATGACAATCTGTTTCTAAATAGCTCTTGAAATCCCCAATACGAGAAAATTTTCCACATCTGGCAATAGTATGTAAGAGTTGCAATTGATTGACGCGAGAGCGCTTTTAATCACAAAATATACAGAAGTGTCAGAAATTACATTTCAAATATTGAAAATCAGCTTTTTGTTCTTTTCTTTTAACAAAAGCTATGTGTAAAAGTAACATGTGACTAATTATGTGGGAAAGTCTCTCGTGACATTACTTATTGTATACATTATTGTAAACGTTGACTGCGAGTGCATCCATAGTATTTTTAATCACTGATTTTACATCGGAGACAATAACCGACAATGTTTACAGAGCCGTTAACAGAGTGCTGTTAACTGTGAAAATAAATTAAAATTTAACAAAGAATATATATTTTCTTCGTATTTTTTTTTTTTTTTTTTTTTTTCAAAAATTCTCTGTCCTCATTCTCCATGTGGTCTCGTTTGATGCCACCTCTTCGTTTGGCCATAATGGCCAAAATCCTGGATAGACCCTTCTACACTCTAAGTAGAGATTTTGAAAATTTTTTAAAAATCTTACAAACTCAATTTAAATATTTCACTTATAAAAGTGGATAGTAGAGGCCATCGACTTCTCTTGTCATGTGGTCTAGTTGGAAGCCACGTCTTTGTTTGGCCACAATGGCCAAAATCCTGGACAGACCATGCTATACTCTAAGTTAAGATTTTGATTTTTTTTAATCTCACAAACCCAATTCAGATATTTAACTTATAAATGTGGATACCAGACACCCATGGACTCCCTTTTCTTGTGGTCTTGTTGGATGCTACCTCTTTGTTTGGTCATAATGACCAAAATCCTTGATTTACTCTCACTGTTTCCATATACACAAAGTAAGAATTTTGAAAATGTTTCAAGAACCCACACATAATTTGGAAAATCTATTAATTTGGTATTTATACTTAAAAAAATCTGATATTTAAAAACTTTTGAAAAAAAATGAAGAAAATCACAGAAATATATTATTTTTTAAATTCGAATTTATTATCAAAGTTAACAGCACTCTTTCAACGGCTCTGTTAACATTATTGGAAGGAGACTACATTGGTGCATAAGTTCGATTCAAAGTCAGCAAAAAACTCTGGTTCAATCCCAAAGGATACTACCAAAGGAATCAATCCTGGCTCGAATCAGACAAATGCGCAAGCTCACACAGACTGATTCCTCAGTCCGTCCAAGGAAGTACAACCAAGCCAAGAAGCCTGTGGAGTGGCACAAAGTAGGCAAAGGGAAGGCTGATCATAAGCCTTACTATCTTCTTAAGGACTTCAATAAAGAAGTCGCTACGAGGGCTAGATCTGACGATAATCAGTCTACCCCAGTTGCGAAGAGAGATGGTCAACCGTTGACAGGTCCCCACAAAGCAAAAAAAACTGCGAGCGGGGGAGATGGTGCAGATGACGATCAACCCTCTACTTCGAAGAGAGCAAGGCAGTTGTTAAAGAACAGCGGAACCCAAGCAGCAGTCATAAACAGGATTCCTGAATCGGTGTAGTTTGAGATTATTACGATGGATAAGGGCGTATAAATCACCAGGCCCGGATGTTGATTTCTGACCGTGCTACAGAACGTCGATGATGTTAAAATCGGACTACTGACTTGGGTTCATTCCGGTGAGATGGAGGGAGGTTAGGGTAGTCTTCATACCCAAAGTGGGACGGATCAGCCTATCGTCTTTTCTGTTGAAGACATAGAAGAGACTGATTGATCTTTATCTGAGGGATGTGATTGATACCAGGTTACTGAACGGGGCTCAACATGCTACCTAAAGAGTAGATCTGTTGAGACGGCGCTTAATGACGAGGTGAGTAGCATTGAACGCGGTCTAAGGTATAAGGAATATACACTGGGGGTGTTCTTGGATATTAAAGGAGCTTCCAATAATAGAAAGATTGAAGCGACTGAGGATGCTTTCGGGGACCTTGATGTGCATAATTTCCTGGTTGAGTGGTTAGTTAGTGCTGAAGAGCCAAATTATCGAATCCTGTTTAGGAAATAGACATCTTAGGAAATTAGTGACGAGCACTTCACGGTGGAGTACTCTCACATCTTCTATGCCTCTTGTCGGTCAATGGCATTTTAAGACGAATCGATGCAAGGGGACGGGAAATCGTGGCCTATGCGGATGACGTCCTCATACTGGTAACGGGAAAATTTCTTCCCACCATCAGCTATCACTAGGAGATATAAACGTGATGGAAGAAAAACACACAGGAGAGGTACAGGCGGGTCTCACTGGGGACCAGGAGCCGAAGGATCTTCTATCTAAGGTGCAGAGGTGTGCTGATCTGGATGTAATTTTCAACCTACTGCCTTTTGAGGAGTTTGCCTTGGGAGTTGCTGCAAAGGGTCTCCCTTAGATTGAAGGAGATTGTTGTGAAGGTGGACTATAACTTTGGTCACTCGATCATATTTGGACTGAACTTGATTTCGGTAGAATTCCGGAGGTGACAATTCTCGAAATAGATAGCTTGTTGGAGACGAATAGTATTTTCAATGGCTATTTAATCTTCACGGATTGGTCCAAAATGAAGGTAAGCACTAGACCGGTCGTATAAGCTTCCTGATGAGTGTATGATATTTCAGGCCGAAATTATGGGAGTCATTAAGGGTGCGGAACTGGCCATGGAATATGTGGATGTCGGGACGACTGTCAACATTTTTGTTGACAGACAGGCGGTGCTAAAGGACATAAAAGGCCACTTTGTGAGATCAGCACTGATAAGGGAGTGTAGGAAAACTCTGAGGAGGTTAATGGACACTCACTCAGCAATGCTGTGCTGGGTACCAGAACACTGCGACGTGGTCGGCAATGAAATAGCTGATAGGTTAACTCGTGGTTGTTTGGCACTCGTAAGGTCGGGCGATTGTGAAGGGGTTACACCTCCTTTGGGTTTCTTCCCAAATGAGAGGGTAGGAGTGACTGTAGAATGTCGAGAACGCTGTTGTCGAGGATTGACTCTGTACGAACCTCCTATTGGGCGCTGATAAACAGTTTCTGACAATGTTCGGAGTCAGAGAAACACTTAATTGTAATTGTCCTCGACTCCAGCTGACTAGGATGAAGTAGCTAGGCCGGAAATTTCTGGATTGGCTAGAGGACTTGGCGGTCATAGAACTGGCAAACCTCATAAAGCTCATCCTGAGGGTAAGCTGGCTACTGGAGCCAAAGGTTATTAGGTGAATAGGATATGTTGACCGACTATATCTGCCCCTTTTTTGTCTTCCATCCCTTTCTCTTATTTTCTTCTTTTTTCTTTTCGATAATCAGTTCTCAAGTAATTTTCTCCTGTTGTTCCTTTCTTCGTTCTTTTTTTTTTTTAATACATCTCTCTCTAGAGGATTACAACTCTGTCTTCAAGTTGGATGAAGGGATCACAATGGATCATTAGGTCACTGAATGAAGGTGCTGCGTAATCAATGTCTTATTTTTAAATTATTTTTATAAAAAATGTAATTATTTTGAAGTATATTTATTCATTTTTTAAATAAAAAATGGTTAATTATAACCGTGGTGAATTCACACAATATTTATACGTATGAGAGTAATTTCATTTTGGTGAGCGATTCTCTAGTTGAATGTAAAGAAATCTTGGGACGTAAATTTTTAACGATTTTAATTTCCACTTATTATAATTGCAACTCCCTTAAGGAAAACGAAGATATATTATTTCAATTTAGAAATACTTTCTCCTTTAATATTATCCACCATTTATAAAATAAAAAATACTCATAATTCCCACATTTTCATTATCTCAATCTTTTTTCAAACGTTTCAAAGAATCTAAATTACGCCCGTGATCGATTTTGTTATAATATTTGGCATCTAATAGTCGTAAACAAATCTTTTTTAGTTAGAATACATGAAATATATTAAAAATTTATATATTTTCTACTCTGAATTATGATTATAAAAATTATTTAACTATGATACTTACCAATTTGTTTTTGATCCATCATCGATCGGAAATTCCAGAAAAATGGACGAGTACATAGCTGACAATTATTATTTTCCACCCAAGCAGGGACTTCCTTTCTCATAGCATTCATTTCCCAAAAAACCACCACGTTGTCTTCGCCGCAACTAATTAATTGTTGAGTATGGTTCGCATAAGCCAAAGAAGAAATTTTATTTCTATAAAATAAATTTTATTACAATAAAACATGACTACACTGAAATATAATAATTATGCTAACTTGTGACCCTGCAATTCATATATTGTTCCCCTTTTGCCACCAACATCCCATACTACAACGGAATGGTCACATGCGCCACTGAAGAGTAATTGTGGCCCTTCTACCCATTTAAGACATCGAATACTGGCTGAAATTTAATTATGTTATAAATATATTAATTTTAATATAACAGTTTATAAAAAATATAATTTTAAGGTTTCTTTAATTTCCTTCCTATTTTTTATTAAATGCAAAACATTCTATATTATCAACAATTCTAAAAAATCACTATAATACCATCTACTTTTTTAGATTATTTGACTACACCCTGCTTAAAACATACATTTTAAAATATCGCATTCAAATGGTCGTAATATTAAAAATATCGCAATAAACACTTTTGTATGAATGTCAGTTGTTCTCCTCAGATATAGGTCAATTAGTCTCTGGACTATAACTTTGGTCACTCGAGAATCTTGGGAGAATTGAGAGTCAGTGGATATGGGGGGACATGGAACAAAACGTCCCACTATATTTGCACTGAACTTGATTTCGGTAAAATTCCGGGGATGACAATTCTCGAAAGAGATAGCTGGTTGGAGGCGAATAGTATTTTCAATGGCTATTTAATCTTCACGGATTGGTCCAAAATGAAGGTAGGCACAGACGGTGCTAATGGACATAAAAGACCACTTTGTGAGGTCAGCACTGATTAGGGAGTGTAGGAAAACCGGGACACTGCGACGTGGTCGGCAGTGAAAAAGCTGATAGGTTAGCTTATGGTTGTTCGGCACTCGTAAGGTCGGGCGATTGTGAAAGGGTTAGACCTCCTTTGGGTTTCTTCCCAAATATGAGGGTAGGAGTGACTGTAGAGTGTCGAGAACGCTGTTGTCGAGGATTGACTCTGTACGAACGAACCTCCTATTTGGCACTGATAGACAGTTTCTGACAGTGTTTTGAATCAGAGGAACAATTAATTGTAATTGTCCTCGACTCCAGCTCAGATAAAGGTCAATTAGTCTCTCGTATGTCTCCAACAGAAAAAACGTTATTCTGTATAATCGATTGACTAGCATTCCAGCTTTAAGAATGAAGACTATCCTAAACTCCCTAACCCTTATGGATATATAGCTCTAGTTCAAACAACCCCTGAAGATTGTCACCAATAGTACGACCCGCTGATCACCGATCTGTAGCATGGCCGGAAAATAATATCTATGTCCCGTAGTTTGTATTGACCAAAAGTCTGCTCATTTAAGCAAATGTATTTTGTTTACGTGTGTGAAGTTCAATTCGAATTTAACTAGCAAAGACAAAAACCAACAATGTTAACAGAGCCGTTAACAGAGTGCTGTTAACTGTGAAGATAAATTCGAATATAACAAAGAATATATTTTTGTTATTTTCTTCATTTTTTTCAAAAATTCTTGAAAATCGGACTAAGTTTTTTTTTAAGTAAAAATACCAAATTAATAGATTTTCCGAATTAAGTGAATATTTTCAAAATCCTTTCTTTGTGTATATAATGACCAAAATCAAGGATTTTGGCCATTATGGCCAAACACCGAGGTAGCATCCAACAAGACCTCATGGAAAGGAAGGACAAGGGTGTATGGTATCCACATTTATAAAGGGAATATCTAAATTGAGTTTGTTAGATGTAAAACAAAAAAAAATCAAAATCTCAACTTAGAGTATAGAGATGTCTGTCAAGGATTTTGGCCATTGTGGCCAAACAAAACGGTGGCATCAAACGAAACCACATGGAAAATGAGGACAGGGGACTCTACTATCTTCTTTTGTAAGTGGAATATCTGAATTGAGTTTGTGAGATTTTTGAAACATTTTCAAAATCCTAACTTTGTGTATGTGAGACCTATGGGAGGTGCATCGAATATTTTGGTCATTGTGGCCAAACAGAGAGGTGGTATCAAACGAAACCACATTGAAAGGTATGTCAAGGGTCTCTGCTATCCGCATTTATAAATGAAATATCTGAATTGAGTTTGTGAGGTTTAAAAAAAAATTCAAAATCTCAAGTTCGAGTATAGAGAGGTCTGTCCAAGATTTTTGCCATTGTGGCCGAACGAAGAAGTGAGGACAGGGGTCTCTACTATATATGTTTATAAGTGGAATATCTGAATTGAGGTTGTGAGATTTAAAAAAAAATCAAAATCTCAACTTAGAGTTTGAGGGGTCTATCCAGGATTTTGGCCATTATGGCGAAACAAAGAGGTGGCATCAAACGGAGCCACATGGAAAAAGAAAGTAAGAGAAAGTAAGTATTTCCTCCAGGCACTGTTCTACCGGGCAAAACGTAGGACAGATAGAACCATGCACTAGAGGAGTGCCTCTTTTACAAAGCAAATATTAATTTTTAAATATCTAAGGAACTATAACAACAAGAGTTCTCAAACTGTTATTTAGGCAACGCCCTAAAAATTTGTTTTGGCAAAACAAATTTTGCAGGATCTTCTAGTTCAAACATAAATATAAATATAATAGCTATTTATATTACGGTAACGTTAAAATATTTGGATTTAGATTGGCGAAATTAACAATATAATATTTGTTAGAAAAATAAGTATTAACATTTCTATTATTATGAACTCCGCTGTACATAAATTCACAAAAAGGGTAGGAATTTCCTTTTTTTGTAAAATTTTTAAAGATTGTTTTAAATAAGTGTATCGGAAATTATGTATACTTTACAAATATATATAACATTATTGAAAATAATAAAATTTGTTACACACTTTTTGCGGGAAAAAAACGAAAATTGGCAATAAGGGATTTTTAAATTACGGGGGGATAATGAGTGTATTACATAAAATTTTAGAAAGGCTTTGAAGTAAGCATAAACTTTTTTAGAATTCCAGCTTTAAGATTTGAGAAATTAAGTCAGAAATAAGAACATTGTTTAAAAATATGTTGAATTTGAGCGACTGCAGTCCTTCCAAAGTAATTTCTAGCCAAAATATCGGCGAAAATTAACATGTTTTCAAACGTGTTCTTTTACAAAGTTTTGTCATTAGTTTTTAACAAAATTAATAAATAAAAAAGTGGATACAATATAAACCCACTATAACATAAAAACTTCGCCAAGATCGATGAAAAAATGAAAATTTTAATTTTTGAAGCTAAATATCCTGAATTCACTCATAAAAAATCTATAAAATTGGTTGAGATAAATGTTTGAGATATTTTTATGAACCGAAGGTGACCAACTTTGGGATCCTGTGGACCAACCCCGTTGTATTTACTTAAACTCGCCTACTCTTCTACTATTATCAGACTAGTCGTTCGAAGGTTACAGATTTATTTTCATTTCATTTGAAACACTGACATATAGAGCAAAATTGAGTAAAAGTAGAAAGACGAATGTTTGCAATTCTTTGAAAATACTGTATATGATTTTTTACCAAATTTAACAAAAAAAACTTCAAACTTTACTTATAAAACATATTGCATATGATCAACCACAACACCTTCAAAATAGAAATTTGCTAGATAAAATATGATTTAAAAATGCTAAGAAATTAATTTCACTTTTTAATTAATTTTTATAGTTGTGCTTAATCGGTAAAGAAAATATAAGAATATTTGTAAATATTCGCAGCAAAAAGGAATAAGTCATTATCAATTGAATTTGAACTCGTGATCTTTACATGATAAAACTTAAATACTTCCAACGCGCCACAAACTGACTTCAATAAAAATTCGTCTAATTGTCATACAATACATATAGCTATTGTTGCAATATATGATATTATATAACATACATTTTATTTAGGTTAAAAAGTGGTGCAAGTATTATCTGAAACATCTATCCACTTTTATTTATAAAATTAAAACATGTTGATAGGATCAACAACATCATTTATGTACAGCGAAGTTCATAATAATTGAAGTGTTTCTTATTTTCCTAACTAAACATTTATGTACAGGTGACTTTATAATAAAATAAAATGTAGAAAAAAAATTTAAACTTTTATAAAAAAGTAAAATCTAACCCTTTTTGTGAATAAATGAATCAATAATCAGTAACCAGAGACGAACACGAACTTCATAAGACTATAATACTTCCAACGCGCCACATCATCGCTTAAAAAATATTTGTCTTTTAGTTTATTACCCTGATATCCCTATAAATCATATTTTTATTGTTGCACATACCAGTGTGTTATTTTTATAGATTTTCGTGTATACCAAATGCAAGTATTATCGGACACATTTGTCGATACAAAATTATAAAATAAGAATATGTTACATACGATCAACCACAACATTCATGTACAGCGGAGATCATAATAATAGAAGTGTTAATACTTATTTTCCTAATAAATATTGTATTGTTAATTTCACCAATCTTACTTTAAACATTTTAACGTTACCGTAATGTAAATAGCTATTATATTTATATTTATGTTTGAACTAGAAGATCCTGCAAAATTTATTTTGCCAAAACAAATTTTTTTGGCATTGCCTAAAAAACAGTTGCTTTAGAAAGTATTTAGGACCAAATTTGAAAACTCTTGCTGTTATAGTTCCTTAGATATTTGAAAATCAATATTTGCTTTGTAAAAGAGGCACTCCTCTAGTGCATGGTTCTACCTGTCTTACGTTTTGCCCAGTAGAACATTTCCGGGAGGATGTTGTTAACCAATAACAAATACTTACTTTGTTTTGGGGGTACTCCTCCCCTGGTCCAATCACAATTTTTACGACCTATGTTACTTTCGAGCATATTGGGAGCAATCTGTGAAAATTTTATCAAACTTAGTTTATGTATTCCACTTATATGTATGGATAACAGAGACCGGGGGACAAGGGTCTTTTCCATGTAGTTCCGTTTGATGCCACCTCTTTTTTTCGACATAATGGCCAAAACCCTGGATAGACCCCTCTAAAATCTAAGTTGAGATTTTGATTTTTTTTTTAATTTCACAAACTTAATTCAGATATTCCACTTATATAAGTAGATAGTAGAGACACCTGTCCTCATTTTCCATGTGATCTGGTTTGATGTCACCTCTTCGTTTGGCCACAATGGAAAAAATTCTGAACAGACCACTCTATACTCGTACTTGAGATTTTGATTTTTTTTTTAAATCTCACAAATTCAATTCAGGTATTTTATCTATAAATTCGGATAGTAGAGACTCTTTCCCTTCCTTTCCATGAGATCTCGTTTGATGTCACCTCTTTGTTTGGACACAATGGCCAAATCCTGGACAGACCTCTCTATACTCTAAGTTGAGATTTGAAATTTTTTTAAATCTTACAAACTCAATTCAGATATTTCACTTATAAATGTGGATTCCAGACACCCTTTCCTTGTGGCTCTTTGATTTTGGTCATTATATACACAAAGTAAGGATTTTGAAAATGTTTCAAAAACTCACACTTAATTCGGAAAATCTATTTATTTGATATTTTTACTTAAAAAAACTTAGTCCGATATTAATGAACTTTTGAGAAAAATTCGAATTTATCTTCACAGTTAACAACACTCTGTTAACGGCTCTGTTAACATTGTTGGTTTTTGTCTTTGTAAGTTAAATTCGAATTTAACTTCACACACAAATTTGTTTTTGTAATTTGTGATTTAAAGGAAACTGTACTACAAAATGTTTCTTATTGTATACAATTTCATTCAAAATGTTTTTAATTTTTTTTCAAAATGTGGAGTCTTCCTTTTTCATTCCCATCGGACGCCTCCCCAGGTGGCGGATAGGGGGTTCTGGGTGTAAATCATATTCAAAATGTTTCTTATTGTATACAATTTCATTCAAAATGTTTTTAATTTTTTTTTTCAAAATGTGGAGTCTTCCTTTTTCATTCCCATCGGACGCCTCCCCAGGTGGCGGATAGGGGGTTCTGGGTGTAAATCATATTCTACTGTCAACAGACAACAGTCTTCATGACCAAGACATCGTTCACTGTAGAGTATAAATTATATCCAATCCTGGAATCCTAGAGATACCCGCAGACCTAACGAAATAGGAATGCTTTTAAGGACAAGGTGGTAGGCATAAGTGCTGAGGTCCTGAATGATCAGTTAGAAAGTCTCTTTGTTACATGCACACTCGTGGGACTGTATGGAAAGAGAAATAAAGGAAAGTAAAACGAATAACGTAAAGGATATAGATGACGGAAACGGAAATGGAACAGGAACTAACAACACCTCTGATAAGCATGCTAAGGTCCAGGGGAAGTTTAGACTATGCCACTTCGGCCTGTCGTTACAGTATGGATTCCTCCAACCATGCAATAGGTGGAATACATACTAAAAAATTTGGAGAACCCGAATGAGGAACCGGCCAGTGGAAGCTACTGTTTTCAATGGAACACAAGGAAGAGACTTCAAGTTCGCAGTGTACCAAAAGTCTTTGAATAAACTTGACTCGATGGGGGGATAGCTTTTTATGGTTTCGGCACTATCAGTTTCCGTTACACGAAACCTGAAGGGACTAACGAGGCTGGAAGTGATGCAAATAAACATACATCACTGTAAAGCGGCTTCAACTTGCAATCCACATCACCGAAAAAAAGGAGGACGTGGCGCTAATACAGAAGCCCTGGATCAACAATAACAGGGTTATGAGTATTAGGGTCACAGGATATACATTGTTCACACCGTTAACGGATGAGAAAGTTAGAACTTGTATATTGGCGAAGGATGAGCTAAAACTAATGATTTTGAATTCTTTTAGTGACGGCGATCTGACGGTGACGTGATCAAGGGGGAGGTGGGTGATATACGATGCGGCGGATCCCCCGGGCCCAAAGTTGCAAATATGGCCAGCCAGCGAGGCATCATGGTTATGGGGTGCGATGCTAATACGCATCACTACCAATGGGAAAGCGAGGATGTGAACAAGAGAGATGAGTTGGTTTTAGATTTCATTGTGTCCCATGATTTGTCTGTGCGTAATAGGAGCAATACGCCGACCTTTATGACAAAAAATAGGGCTGCGGTGATAGATATAACTTTGCTAACCTAGACGGGTATTATATTAGAAATAGGAAGGTATCGGCAGAGTATTCATTTTCGGCTCATAGTAGAATATCTTTCGAGGTGGATTTTGACAGGTCGAGCAGGGAAACCTTTCGCAATAGGAGGAAGACAGGGGAAGGGTACTGGAAACATATGTTCCTCTGGATATGATATTGATAGGAATGTTTAGGCGTTCAATATATCGAATGTGGAAAGTTGTGAGCTCTCCTGTCCTATTGTTTATCACGGTAGGATGGAGCAACCACGACGGCGGACGCACAACTTAAGGAGCAACGGTCTACGGTCAAAAGGTTGTTCAATAGGGCAAAGCACACTAGGAACCCTACGGACTGGAATGAATATAGGATGAGCTTCAATAAGTATAAGGGGACATTAAACGGGCAAAGCGGGTCTCATGGAACAACTACTGTGGGTTCATTGGCTCGATTAACGAGCTATCAAGATTTCGCCGAGTACTGTCCAAGGACCCCAGCGTCTCTGGATTTATTCAATGATCTGATGGCTTTTGGACCAAGACCAGTCTTCAGTCCCTTGGACTTATTATGAAAACTCACTTCCCGTGTTGTTTGAGACTATAACGATGGATAAGGTAGCGAAGGCGATCAACACTTTCGGGGCGTAAAAATCACCTGGCTCGGATGCCAGTAATAGGCGTTGGCAAGAGTTGGGGGCTGAAACCCTAGTTGGTAAATTAGATTTACACCTCGGTGATAAGACCAATACTCTCCTATGGGAGTTATGTGTGGTGGGAGGCAATGGAGACCAGGAGCCGAAGGGATCTTCTATCTAAGGTGCAGAGGTGTGCTGCTCTGGGCATCACGGGTGCGGTTAGGAGCACGTCGCAGGCGAACATGGATGTAATTCTCGACCTACTGCCTATTGAGTAGTTTGTTTTGGGAATTGCTGCAAAGGGTCTCTTTATATTGAAAGAGATTGGTGTGAGAATGGACATTACCTTTGTTCACTCGATAATTTAGATTTAGTGGACAAGGAAAAAGACATCCTCCTATATCCGCACTGAACTTGATTTCGATAGGATTCCGGGATTCCGAAAGGGACATCTGGTTGGAGGCGGATAGTATTTACAATGGCCATTCAATCTTCACTGATGGGTCCAGGATGAAGGTAGGCACTGGAGCGGATGTCTACCTAGTGGGACATGATATAAGGAGGTCGTTTAATCTTCCTGATGAATGTAGCCTGAAATTCTAGGAGTAATTAAGGCTGCGGAGCTTGCCATGTAATATGTGGATGTCGGGACGACTATTAACATTTACGTTGACAGTCAGGTTGTGCTGAAGGCAAGAAGGGGCCATTGTGTGAGGTCAGTGCTGGTTAGGGAGTGTAGGAACACTCTGTGGAAGTTAATGGACAGTCACTCGGCAAGACTTTGCTGGGTACCCGGACACTGCGACGTGGTCGGCAATGAAATAGCTGATGAGCTGGCTCATGGTGGTTCGCGCTAGTAAGGTCGGACGATTGTGAAAGGGCCAGACCTCCCTTGGGTTTCTTCCTTAATGTAATAGGGGATGAGGTTTCAGGTAGGTGTCAGCGGAAATGGGAGGTTAGGAGTGACTGTAGAGTGTCGAGGACATCACTGAGAAATACAGTCGTTTGTTAAACTCTGGATGGACTGGGAACACAACACGATACAAATGTAGTTCGTTTAAATCGATGTTGATATATCCAATATACTACATTTTTACTCTTTATGATGTCCATACTGTAAATAATCTTGGTCTGCCCACTCCATCGATTAATTGAATTGTGAATGTCAACCAATATCTAAAAGGACTGCCAAAACAACCATACACAAACGCAAAGCAAATGGTTCTTATTGGTATTAATTAAATGGAAATTAGGTCTACCTTTAAAATTTGAAGAAGGTGGTCATGACAAAGTAGTGGAAATTATTTATCGGGATTTTCCTCATTAAATATATATACATGTGAAGTTCGATATAGAATGCTACATGATGACAGTCACTCGGCAAGACTTTGCTGGGTACCCGGACACTGCGACGTGGTCGGCAATGAAATAGCTGATGAGCTGGCTCATGGTGGTTCGCGCTAGTAAGGTCGGACGATTGTGAAAGGGCCAGACCTCCCTTGGGTTTCTTCCTTAATGTAATAGGGGATGAGGTTTCAGGTAGGTGTCAGCGGAAATGGGAGGTTAGGAGTGACTGTAGAGTGTCGAGGACATCACTGAGAAATACAGGATCCTATTCACTTTTCATTCGCTCTTAACATCTTAACATACTAAACAATAATATATAAAAATATTAATTTAAATGTATATATTATTTGTGTACATATATACATACAAATAAACCTATTTTTAATATAAATTGTAATCTTGTACATTATAATGTACCATACATGCTTCAATAACCATACATGCTCCAATAAATTAATAAATAATGCTCCAAATAAATTAGTAAATAAATAACTAAATAAATATATAGAAAATGTAAAATTTTTTAAATATTCATTCCAGCTTTGGAGATCCTATTTAATATTCAATAGTTCCAAGTTATAATTTTTTTCCAAAAATATACCGTGTAGAAAAAGTTAAAAGTTTGAAACAATTATCTTTGTATACAAAAACATTAATAAATAAAAAACAAAAAAGGATTTAGTTTTTTATAACTTCAATAACAACATAAATATAGAAATCGATATAGTTCATTTTTACAGAAATAAAACACTTATTAATATGCTACAATAACAAGGTCAGCAACATTTTTTCCTGGTACTACAAATGATTTTTTCTGCATAATTCTTTTCATTTTGTGCTTCTAATACAATATACAGTATGTCTCAAACAGATTATCAATAATATGTTTGGAATCAACAAAAAATATGAAAAATTTTTACTTCATTAATGAATTTCAACTAAAAATTCTTAAATCAAATATGACAATAAAATTACAAGAATAATAAAAGCAGAAATTTACTCGAATGAAATGTAAATTTAAAGAATGAAAAGTGTGCCTTGTAAGTAGACAATCTGTAAAGTCACTAAAAAACTAATAATTGGTCGTAAAAAGTGCTTAAAAGGCAAGTTTTAAAGGATTTGAACTTTTCAATTATAAGGACAAATCCTTTAAGTAAAATGATCCTATGTGATAATCTACAATGATGATTATTTAGAATTCCTGATATAAATTTTCTATATTTCTTTGCAAGCATTTATTTCACACTTTTCAAAAATAGAAATTATTTTTTAATTCTTGTTCTAATCTTTCTTCCTTCTTTACCTTGATCGCACACTCATGTTGGACAAATATTGATATTGCTTTACTATTGCAACAAAAAATACATTTGCAAATAAGATACAAAGCAATTTTTTAATACACTCGTTATTCTCTACAACTCACGAAAAAACACTTGTACGGTTTTCAATTATCAACTACAAAATTCTTTTAAATTCTCATGCTCTAAATTTCTGTGCTCCTGTTTCAATCATTTAGTTACTTATTACATGCAACAACAAGTGAACAAAAAATTCTTTATTATTTTTATTATTTTTTTTTTGGTTTTGTTAAACATTTTGTGCTCCTGGTACAATATACAATACTTGCAAGCAAAAATATATTTAGGAAAAAAATTAGTGGCACAAAATATTTTGTGCTGCTAAAAATATGTAAATTGTTTTCTGTGCTGCTAAAAATATGTAATTTCTTAGACATAGACTCAATATATTTTTAGCATGTTGACCGTTGAAAAATTAGTAAACATATTATAGAAAATAGCACAATTAAGAAAAACCAACAACATGAAATCGGCCCATTATGGAAGCAATATGATCCATAAATGCCAGAGAGTTACAAGGCAGCATGCCAGCGTTTAGTGTCTTCAAAAGAAATTTAAAAGGGAACCACAGTTGCTGAATACTATGTAAGCTGAAATCTATAAACTAATTACAGTGGGATGCGGTGTCGAAGTCACATTACTTGTTTCATCGTATCAATTTCAAAGATGAAGATATATACGCTAAACGAAATATTAGTGCCTCCATTACATTTACACATTACATGTGTATATGTAATGGAGGCACTAATATTTGGCACAAATTGCGCACCCTGTACTGCTCATTTTGTTCAGAACAAAAACGTAGACGAATTCATCAATGTGTACCCACGAGGTAAAATCAATATACTCCTATCATTATATGGACGATTTAATTAATAGTGTGGACACGACAGTAGAAGCAAAGAATCTAGCGATTCAAGTTCAGATAATGACGTTTTCTAGTATAATTCTAGTTTATCGTGGTTACGAAGGAATATATTCCAAACGAATGTAGTTCCAACTAAAAGAGAAGTTCTTCAGGTACTTATATGAATTTTTGACCCACTGAGATTCGCTTCACATTTTACTATCGGCTTAAAAATGTTTTTACAAGATATATGGTGCTCTAGATTAAAATGGGACAACAAGTAAACTGATAATCTATTGTCAAAGTTGTACTCATGGTTATCAAACTTAGCTAAAATATCATTCTTATCCCACGATGTTACTCAAAGTTGATGAAGTTAACAAAAAAGTTCACACCGATTTGTGGTGGAAGGTATTGAAGATTCGACAGACCCTACTATAGGATTCTTACTTGTTTTTAATTAATAATTTTATGCAAGTTCTCTCTTATTCGTAGAGATTGCCCCATATAGATATCGGTATATATCTTTTACCATACTAAACCAATTTTGCTGATTTTAAATAGGAAAGTTCTCAGGTCAATTACAAATACTTAGGTTAAATTTCGTTGAGCATCGTTAATTATTGCGCATGTGAAATTGTCGACAACAGACAGATGGTCATAGCTTAACCAACTCAAATTTTCTCTTAAACATTTTTCAAAACTTTATCACATTATCATTTGCTTAAACAATTTAAATCTAATCTGATCGGGCGAAAAAAAGTGTTTTCTTTCCTTTGTGTTTTATTTGGCAAATATCTAATTAAGCAAATATTTGTAATAATAATTTTATTTGAAATGATCGAAAAAGTTTACGTTTTAAAACTTGAATTCCAATACTTTGATGGATATATTATTTTAATGACTAAATTTTAATTAATTATTTCAAACAATTAAATAATTAACTAACTAATTAATTAATTAATCAATAAGTTGTTCTTACCTGTATGTCCCTTAAATGTTGTAGTTAATTGAACTCCTTGTACATCACATCGAAGCATTGTTATTTGTCCAGCACAATCTCCAATAAATGCATATTTTGCCAACGCATCAAATCTGGTCATTAGAATATAAAATTTGTATCGCAATAAATAAACTATATCAAAAAAACATACTGTAATGAAGTACATGGTGTTTCAAAATTGTAGGTTCCCAATCGACGCGCAGTTTCAGTGCAATGATAAGCAAAAAGCTTGTCCTTACTACAAGATAAAATCCAATTATGAGCTTTAGAAAATACTACGGCCACAACGCGAGCTTGATGAGCTAAAAAGTCTCGTACAAAGGATAGGCGATTACAATCCTCTGATAATGTATTTTCAGTAATTGTACCATTTTCTTGGCCAACATATATCTGTCGTGTTTCTTGCACATAAAAAATACACGTACATGCTGAAGGCATATATTGACAAATACTAGGCCAATATTGTCCAGAATTTCGTTTTAACCAAACACGTATAGTCCTAAAAAATAAGAAAACGCAACAATGAAAACATTTAATGTTTCATTTTTTAGTTAAAATATACGCCCATACTTATCATCCGACACACTTATTACACCATATTCACCAGGAATCAATATTGCAGCATTGATATCATCGCTACTCCCTTCTAACTTGCTTAACAACTCTAATTTCTTTGAACTAAATCTTTCATTTTTTTTCGGGGATGGCTTAATTTCTGCGGCCATACTTTTACTTCAACGCTTAAAGCTTATACCACAATTTTATGCGTATGAATCACCCAATAAATGAATTTAAATTAATAAAATGTTTATCAACAAATTACACCACGAACAATTTTACATTAGTAACAATTAATATAATATTGTTATTTTCAACTTACGATTCCGTAATAACAATATGAACGTAAAGATGTCAACAAAATTTTAATTTGTCAACAAGTCAACGCTACAAGAAATGATTGAAGGAAATTAACATGCAATATTACTCTATAATAATTTGAATATTTTTTACGGTTTTGTACATGGTACAACAAAACCAATGTTTATAAAATATTTCGTGAATAAAACAAGGTTATTCTTGTCAGCTTAGCTAATTTTTTACTGAAATCTTTTAGTTTTCAAAATGTTTCTTTTCTTGCCTTCATTTTTTGCTATTCACTTTTCCTTATGTCGAGACAGGGCTGGAGGTAGTAAATTAAAATGCAGTTTCTACAAATGTGCTAAATGTACAATATGAAATAGAAAATTATAATATACAAATCCTAGCAAAATTATGGTCGCCTAATCTATAGTATAATATGAAAATACAAATTAGTTTATGAATACGATAAGAAATGAGCTCGAAAAATACTTAACATACATACATATACATTTGTTACTAAAGACGAAATTGCTAAGCTTAAAGTTTTTTATTTGATTAAAATTATTATTCCAATTACCAAAAAATAGTTTTAATAAATAATGATGAAATTTAAAATTATTAAGCATAAGTTGACATATAATTAGTCTTATGATTGGAAGCAGCCTTTTTTGCAAACATTCCATGATGCAAATTTCGATACGTATGATTGATTTTTTGCCCCAACTCCATATTTCTTGTAGTTGGAACAATTCTTAAGAAAATTTTTACTGCTTTTTAATACTAAATTTTTCTTCAACATTTCCTCGAGCATAAGCAACATAAAACTTTTGACCAGAAGGATACGAATAATCTGATACATGATTAAATGAATTAAATTTTCTTGCTCTGTGTTAGGTCTCTAAATTTATAGTAGCATTCTTGTCAGGAACTTTTTGAGTCTTGTATGTCTTTAAACATCCATTAGCATTTCGTACCAAAGTCCGAGTACTAATCTAATCGGTCTGCTCTTATACCGCATGTGTTGGGAGCTCTTTTGGAAAAGCTTTCTATTCTTTTAGCTACCTGGACCAGGTTTACTATAAACGGATAAATTCTTCCGTTGTAATTACTAAACTTGTATTGAAATTATTTTTTAATATTGACGTAGAAAATATATTATCAAATGTTCAATAAATAATGAAATAGGTGAAATTATTATTTAGTTATCAAGTGAGATTTTATTCCATATAATACACTTTATTAAAAACTTATTATTTTGCTTCTTAATATATTAAAAGTAATAACATTTTTCAGTTTCTGCTTTAAAAACGACTTTTTGAGACTTTATATATGAGTTTTTATTTCTTGTCAGTTTTTACTTCGTTTGAATTTAAACCCACAGAATAAACAATTTATTTTAGTTGAAACACGTAGAATGAAATACATTACCTCCTCCATCTCTAGCTACTGCCCAAATATATGTAGTTTGTTGTATTTGTTCTAACGAGTCTACCTGTGGTGTAGTACTATGGTTTTGTATGAAAAAAATGTTGATGAAGTAAGCCATCAGCATTGACAGTCAAATGACTCATTTAATGACCATTTCTGTTTTCATTGTATGTTACTGACTGTCGTTTGTTAATTTTTTTCTCAATGGATGCTATTGTTAATAAACAACTAACAGAAACAAATATGGTTTTGCCACATTACACCAAAATGGACATTTCCTTCAACAATGACAGTTAAATGTCCAGTCAAATTACCAATATTGTTACTATGTTGTATTTTCGTTACAAAATTATTGTTTCGTGATTGAAAAATGTGGATAATATCAAAATTATAAAAATAATTAAAGAAAATTAGAATTAAAAGAAAAGATACTTAACAAAATTAAAATCTATAATTTAAAACTAAAATTGAAAATAAGGATAATAATATTAAAAATAACATATAATGAAAAAACGCGTTTTCAGTTGATTCGCAACTTTAGGATTGGATAGAGAATTTTTTGACCTGGAATTTGCTGGAGTTGCAGATTTACCATTTGTCAGAAGGAGTTATATGAGAAGAGAATAGTATGTTTTTTAAAGAAGTCGGTCTTCCAAGAACTGATCTTATATTTCAATACAGATGTCATCCGTTTCAACATACAGACGAGTTTAGGATAAAAAGAAGTATTTTGGAAGAATCAAATTGTGTAGTAAAGAATTACTTAAGGTATACTGCAAGTATTAATAGGAATATAGAATTTGTAGCTCAATATATTCCTTCAAAATTTCATCGTAGCTTTAGAAGTTTTGATTAAATTAGTAAACGGAAGTCCACTTAATTCAGACAGTTTGTACTTTATACTGAAATTTCCAATATAAGAGATTTTATAAGCATTGACAATATTATCATTTATTATTTTATAGCGCTATTAGGTTTCTTTCTAGAAAAATATGTCATATAAGAGAGGCAAATTTTTTACAGAAGGTATTAGAGGATTTTATTGATTGCCTCGGATATTATATAGTAATGAGTTAGTTTTAATATCAATGGCTTACTCTATTTAGCAGATTGCGTTTAACAATTTGGACCCATAGATTCTTTTTTGGTTTATATATTCGAAAATTATATGCAGTATATAAAAGGAGTCGTAAGTCAGTAGATATGTATTAGGTTAGAAGAAAGAAAAGTTGATTCAAATTTGTTTCAAACTTTGGAAGTGTTCGCATTAACCAAAGGAAGGAAAAAGGAAGCTTTTGTTTTAGCAAAGACCAATAAAAGTAGTTCATATTGTAAATTTAAATGAATTTTTATGCAAAGTATTTCAATGTAGATTTAAGTAATAAAATAAAAACTAAAAAATATTAAAAATATTTTAATGGCACTGCAATTCAATCAATTGGATGACAATATTGTTCCCTTAAAATTGCCTGCAGATAAAAATCCATCTTCTAAGTATTCCAAACCTAACAAATTCAAATGAGATTCCTTGTTCATTGTCTTTATCATCTATAAAAAATAAATAAAGAAAGTGCTCTCATCCAGTCCAATATTTGGTTAGTCTAAATGGTAACAAAAACATCTAAAAATAAGAAAAGTCTGTAAAATCTAAATTTCCGAAATATTGTCCACCAATTTTTATATACAATTTGAATATCAAATGTTTGATCGATCAACTTAAAGTTAACAAAAGCAGGTACAAATACAAGCTTTATTTAAGGGACTCTTCTATTCATTAGGAAATGATGGCATTATTAAAAAAATTTTATCGTATTCCTGTACTCCAAGGGCACTGAAGAAAAAAATTAATACTTCGCGGACTTTACTTTAAAACAGATGTGGTAGATATTAAAAATGAAATTGATACAATTTTACCAAATATGTTTGAAAAAGTTTCCAAATTTCAAACCAAATATTAAAAAATATATATTGATACTAATCTTTTTTAATAACATTGCCTCCCTGCAAAAATGTAAATGATTTTACACACATTAGATATTTTCTAAATCAATTTATATCTTGGGAGTCCCCTACAGCCAACTCTAGCGTTGTCAACAAGAGGGACTGTAAAAATAATAGTCACCTTACAAATTGGCGTGGTTATCCATATTTTATTAAATATTCTAATCGTAAAAAGAATATGGTTTAAAAAAATACTTATTAGGTTCCAGGAATATTGAAAAAATATTAAATAAATCAAGTTTTGTTTCTGTTGATAAACTATTTGTAGATTTTTTAATGATACTCAAGAAATTAATAATGTACCGCAATTGATTCAGAAATTTTTTAAACTTGCCAGTGAATTGTGTAAAGAAGAAACTATATCATTAAAAACTTTATTAACAAAACAAAAGAATTTCTCTAGAACAGAGTCTAAATCAGATTGTATGAACCTTCTAAAAGAAACTGAATCAATTTGTGGTAAATATATATGTTTTCACTAATTAGTTATAGAAGAAGAATAGATTTAGTTAATATGATAAAATTGATTCTGCTATTTTGGAGGAAACATATATTATTCCACGTGTGTGAACAAAACATACTGTGAAAACAAACTTTTTCGGAACATTTGTATAAAAATACCAACACAAAAAAGGATTAAAATACGTAATTTTGCAACCATCGCTATGTATATTTGCTGTTGCAAAATATGCTATTTAATTCCATCTCATTCCCTCACGTGTTCTAAGAAAAAAGTATGTTAACTAGAAAAAGTGTATCAGAAGAAGTATGTTACAGTATTGAAAATAATACACATTTAGTTTATGGGTTTTTAGCCGTTTACATGGTATTCTATAAAAAGTGTTCTTTACATATAATTACTATATATAAAGATATTAATTTTTAAAACACATATCATTCTTGCAAACCGATATCGTTCGCACGAAGAATGTGAATTTTTTAATTCACATTCAATGATCTATTTCTTCCTTCAAATATTCAAAGAAATAACAAACAAAAAATCAAAAAATTAAAAAATCTTTTGGAATAGATCAAATTTTTTATAACAAAATGTCCTTCTAAAGCTTTGGATTATTTAGTAGCTATTTTTAATGACTGTAATAATAATAGTTATTTTTCTAATAGTTGAAAGTTAGCTTAAATTTTTCCAATTCAAAAAAAAGAAAAATAATTTTGAAGTCAGTAACATTAGTACTATATCTCTTCTATCGAATTTGATAATTTTTTTGAAAAGATAATTAGAATTAAGAAGGACTTAAATTTGAAAATTCTTTTATATCAAATTATCAGTTTGAATTTAAAAAGTATCATTCAACTAAACATATTCCATTGAAATTTCGAAATGATTAAATTAATAAATAGTATCCCTTGAAATAGAGAAAGCGTTTCATCATGCGTACCGTAATGGAATTATATTCAAAATTATTAATATTGGTTTTAATTCTATATTTTAAGATTTGTGAACGATTTTTTTGTAACAGAAAATTTTGTGTTCAACTAAATAATGAATGTTCTTCTTTCGGTGAATTTTGTTGTGGTGTACCTCAAGGGTCAATTTTAGCATCGCATTTTTATAATTTTTTTTCATGATTTCCTTTATGAATTTCATGGGAGTGTGTAAAGTTAGCTACAACAGTTACCTACTTTTTTCAAATTTCTGTTAATTAACATTTCTCTTGCTCAGAGAGTGAAAAGTTAACAGAATTCAATCTTAATAACATTTTTGGAAATGTTAATGATGTATACTTAATAGAACCAATGCGTAACGACTTTTGAAAATTTTTGTTCTTATATTTTAATAATATTTTTAATTTTTTATATAGTTATAAACAATATAAAGGAACCTTCTAATATCCTACAGATCCTACATATAATATCAAAAATTAACAAAACTTAAGAAGGTGCTCTAATGGAGCCTAACATGAAGGAATGGTATAATCTTGGTATCAAAACATGGGCCAAACGGAAAAAAGTGCGCTATTGAGGCCTACGAAGGAAAGTTATACACCTATAGAATTCAGAGCAGAAAAGAGAATATTGAAAATTAATCATGATTTTGAGAAATTGAACTTTGAAAATTTTCAAAACTTTAATATTTTCATATAAGGGTCTGGTATCAAAATATGGGCCAAACGAAAAAAGGTGAGCTATTGGGGCCTAATAGGAAGGAAAGCTATTCTCCCGCAGAATTCAGCACAGAGAAGAGAATATTGAAAATTAATCATGATTTTGAGAAATTGAACTTTGAAAATTTTCAAAATTTCAATATTTTCCATATTTTCATATAAGGGTACAAATTGATATCAAAATATAGACCAAACGAAAAAAGGTGCGCTATTGGAGCCTAATACGGAGCAAAGCTTTAAACCTACAAATTTCAGAACAGAAAAGATAATAATGAAAATTAATCATGATTTTGAGAAATTAAACTTTGAAATTTTCAAAATTTCAATATTTTTATATAAGGGTACAAATTGGTATAAAAATATGGACCAAACTAAAAAAGGTGCTCTATTGGGGCCTAGTACGGAGGAGAGCTATAAACATGTAGAATTCAGAACAGAAAAGAGAATATTGAAAGTTAATCATGATTTTAAGAAATTGAACTAGATACCAATTTCTACCCTTATATGAAAATATTGAAATTTTAAAAATTTTCAAAGTTCAATTTCTCAAAATCATGATTAATTTTTCAATATTCTCTTTTGTGTTCTGAATTCGATAGGTGTATAGCTTTTCTTCTTACTAGACCTCAATAGCGCACCTTTTTTCGTTTGGCCCATATTTTGATACCCATTTGTACCCTTATATGAATATATAGAAATTTTAAAAATTTTCAAAGTTCTTTTTCTCAAAATCATGATTAACTTTCAAAATTCTCTTTTCTGTTACGAATTCTATGGGTGTATAGCTTTCTTCCGCACTAGGCTCCAATAGCGCACCTTTTTTCGTTTGACCCATATTCTCTTTTCTGTTCTGAATTCTATAGGTTTATAGTTTTTCTCCGTACAAGGTCTTAATAGCGCACCTTTTTTCATTTGGCCCATATTTTGATACCAATTCGGACCCTTATATTAAAATATTGAAATTTTGAACATTTTCAAAGTTAAATTTCTCAAAATCATGATTAATTTTCAATATTCTCTTTTCTGCTCTGAATTCTATAGGTGTATAGCTTTCCTCCGTACTAGGCCTCAATAGCGCACCTTTTTTCGTTTGGCCCATTTTTTGATACCAAGATTATACCATTCCTTCATGTTAGGCTCCATTAGAGCACCTTCTTTAGTTTTGGTTAATTTTTGGTATTATATGTAGAATCTGTAGGATATTAGAAGGTTCCTTTATATTGTTTATAACTATATAAAAAAATAAAAATATTATTTAAATATAAGAACAAAAAAAGTCGTTACGCATTGGTTCTATTAAGTATACGTCATTAACATTTCTGAGCAAGAGAAATGTTAATTAACAGAAATTTGAAAAAAGTAGCTAACTGTCGTAGCTAACTTGACACACTTTTTTCATGGAGCGAATGATATTGTATATGTAAATAGGTCAATTTTAGAGTACTTTAATGTTGTGAATAATTTTCATAAATTTTGGGAAATAAAAATTTAATTTTCCAAAAATCAGATCATTTGTTTGAGAAATGTATCTCGTGAATGCAAATATTTTGTAGTACCCGAAGTTATACAACTTAAATTACTTAGTAGCAAATATTTACCAAAGGATACAAAATTATTTATTTACAAAATGTGTATTTGGTAATGAAAGAATTTGAAATTTTCGATCGAATAATTTTAAGGCATTGCATTAACAAATAATATCGTTCCATATTTGCAATATATTGATAATAATCTACTTTATAATATTTTGAATGACTAAACTAAACTAAATTGGTCAAATACCAGTTATCACTCTTCATTAGGTAGTTTCAAATCATGTTTTCATTTTAACATAATTAATTTCTTATAATATTGTGTCGGCAGCAAACACTACACCTAATATTGTCTTTAATACTCACTATAATGGATAAGTCTGTTAGTGTTAAACTTTGATTTTATCATCATAAATCCAAAATTATATGAGCGCTTTGGAGAATAACTGTCTCCGAAAATAAATGCTAAATAAAAACAATGTTAAGGTATTATCAAAGAATTAAACTACGTTCATATACAAATGTAAAGTTTTTGGGTGTGTTTAAAAAAAACACAATAAGTTTGAACTACACCGTTTACATATTACTTTGTTATTTTCAATTAATGCGTTTTTGTAATCTGCCACTTCTTTCACATTTTTTTAATATAAAAAATACAGGAATCTATTCAAAAAAATAATTTTATTACATTTTAATATAATAAAATAAAAAAATTTAATGTTATGATGCATTTTTAATTTCAAATTATTTGTCAAAATTGTATTCTGGATTCAAAGTATTTCAATAAGAAAAACTTTTTTCCTTTATGGAAATTTGATGTGTTTTTTATTTTTTCCTTTTACCGTCAGATAACAAGATAATAGAGTTACGCCTTTTTATAACAAAACAGCGATATTTGATATGACCTCAGTTTTAAAATTTATGAATTTTTGTAAATGTAAATAATTCTCGAAAGAGAAATATTCGAAAATTTTATAAAACTAGCCGTTAAAGTGAACAATTCTCAATATTTTATAGAAAGTAGATATTCGAAAAATTGTCAAGAATTACAAAATAATTAATCTTCATAATATTGAATATTAATATTAAATGTAAACACCGAAAAAATATCAAGAATTTTGTAAGTACTTATAAAAATATATATATTAATTTTATTTATTAATTTAGGTTAAAAAACATGTTTTTAATTTTCTAATGAAACAAAACATTCAATAGAGAGGAACAGCAAACGAAAAGTACATAATAGTTACCGCATTATTTTAGGAATTAGGCTTTAGTAGAGTAAAAATTAAGAAATATCGTATATTTTACTTTTCTACCTGTATTTTACTTTTCAGAAGCATTAAAAACAAAGTTTACATTAAGGGATGAAGATTTTTGACAAACAATTCGAAACGACTTCCAATACGACTATGAAAAATTTCCAAAAAATGCGACATATTACCAAAAAGGACCAAAACAAGATTTTTCAATTATTTTATTTAGTTCTAAATTCAATTCTTTATTAATTTCAATACTCTGTATTTCAAAAATAGAAAATATTTTAAAATGTTATTGAAAACAGAAAGGAAATGAAATTTTAATTTAATTTCAAATTTTAAATGTATTGAAAACGAATATTTTGGCAACATCTGGAATAATTTGTTTTCAAAAAATTTTCGATATCAAAACGAATCACTATATAACTTATTAATGTTTCGTAAATGATAACGCCAAGTATTTGATATAGATATTATAAATGAACCTTCGATATCGATCGAATTGCTTCCACAAAATGAACGATTGGTGGACTCTACGAGCTCGTTCTCGTAACGCCTTTGATAGTGGAAATCGAAGGCTTTGTTTGAGAAAACTTCTAAAGTTATATCGTAAACAAAGTCCGTGGTCAGATGTGGTGTACTAAAAAATAATGGAGACATTTGTGTTAATCTTTTAAAGAATTTTTGAGTTCTTTTTGGAGAAATGTTGCTTAGTTCTCGAACAATAATACCAAAATGAACGATAAGTGTTGACACGACTAGTTATATTGAATGCTTTTTTTGTTATCTCTCTCTTAGATTTAACCTATAATACTTTCTATTGCTTCCTTTATTTTTACAATTGTACTTTAAACTAATTTTTATATGTCATTTTTGACGTATCTGTCTAATCTGTGATATATTTTTCTCAAAAAAATAACAAATTTGACTAAAAATAAAGAGAATCATAATCTTAAAGTATTTAAAATAAACATTTATTTAAAACAATTCTATAAAAACACGATAATAAAAATATACATTTCATGGTTCATTCAAGTTAGAATAAAAGGATATATTTATAGTTGTTCTATTGCAACGAATATTTTATCGATGATTTTTGAGATGTTCATTGATGTCTCCTTAACAGCATTATACAATACGAAGGTCATAAGGAAACTTATAAATGCTCCACGAGTTTCAGGTTAGTTAATATTATTATGATTCAGGTTATCTTTAAACTCCATGCAAAGAAATTGTTCCACTTCCAAAGGATCCATCAATTAAATTTCGGACTAAGACAGTCAATTAAACAAATGTTGTGTATCTTGTGGCCGTTGGGCATATGCTAAACAAATATTAGAAACGGCACGGTCAATATGAGTCCAGTATCCATTGAGCCTATTGCTCCACGTAGTTGTGCCAGAACAACTCTTGTAGACCTCGGCAGGAGGTTTTGGAGTTCATAGATTACGGTGCCTAAATTTGTATAACCTTTTTAGTCCAGGTACCGTCGACTTAGCTGTGAAAGTTTCAAGTTAAGTGTAGTGAAAACTTGTAGTATGACCAAATCGATAAGTCTCGAGAGGTAGAATTTAAACAAGAGTGGAGACAGGCTATATCCTTATGGAACACCTTGTTTAATCTACGAGGTTTTGAATTTCGGCCAAGAATTAATTAGCTATGTTGATAGTCTCGGCAACTTAATGTGGGGCAAACAGTTGTGGTGTTTCCGTGACTGGAAGGTTGTAAAGTTTGCGAACAACACTTCGTTTCGCCTTATATCTCACAGGATGCATTACGGATATTCTCTCAGCTGGCATGAAGCGAGCGACTGCTGCGTTGGTGTTTTCGTGGAATTTCCATTTGTTGATGTGTACATTTGAGGGAATTTGTATATCATCAAAACTGCGGTTGGCAAATTCCCTAAAGCCACGTCAGTCTGTTTCTTTTAGTTCATATATATGCGGCGTTCAGAGATGAAAATTCGTTAGGTCGCTCCAGTGAAACGACTATGGGTAAGTGGTCTGGTCTCAGAACAGAGAAAACCAAACAATATACCACTATATTTTGTTATTTAGTCGCATACTAACTTTTAACAAAACGGGTTGATGTCGCATGTTTATTTTATATATGTACACTGCAAAAATAAATAACAGTTACAAAAATATGGAATATAACATGGGAAGAAACACGTTCATTTTCTATGAATTGTTTTAATGAAGCTTGTGAATTAATTTTTTAACGACTTCCTCTAACACTTTGAATCATTCTTAGAAGATCAACAACAGCAGAGAAACTGTCAGATAATAAGGAAACTTCACTGACAGAAGGAGCCGTGTATCTTTTGTCGCGGCAAGCATGAAATTATTACCACTTTGACTCATTGTCAACTGAAGACGAGGATTTTTTCGTACCGGCGATCGTTGCTTTATAAGCCAAAAAAACTTCTCATTTAACACACAAAATTTCACAAACAATTATATTTTGTCCCGACGGCAAAAAACTAACAATGTTTAATAATTTAAAATTCTACAAATAATTTTTTCCGAAAATCAAACAATTCTTATACAAATTATTTTTAGTGGCAGACAAGGAACTACAAAACTTCCCACGCAAAAATCCAAATACTTATATTTCCGACAGAAAGGGTTTCATATAATGTAAGACAAATATTTTATTTGTTTCAATAGAAAGGAACAACAATTATTTAAAACAAATTCAAATATTTTTTCGACATGATTCATACAAGTTGTGTTTATTTTAATATTTTTCAGCAATAAATTTATTTTTTTTCCGGCAACAAAGGAACCACTTTAGATAATGCAGAATTTCATAATAATTAATGAATTCAATATACAATATGAGCTAATAGACGACAATAAGAAATAATTTATGGGTTTGTAAATATATATGTGAGTGTGTATGTACGTGTAATGTACATGTCCAAACATAATGTATTTATTTCTTAGGTTTTTGTAGTGGACGATGTTGAAATTTATGACTCATTTAATTGTTCAATGTTGTATTTAACAAAACGGTTATACATTTGTGAATGTATGTGAGAGTGTGTATGTACGAAACATGACGTATTTACTTACACAAATTTTTGGTGGAGAGTATTGAAGATTCGTCATAGCCGAATATAACACTCTTACTTGTTTTATTTTAGTCTTTAGTCAGTAACACATGTATGTTATCCTTAAAATAGCTTTCCTTTTTCTTCAAGGAATCGTTTCAAAACGATAGAATCGACGTTACATATATATCTTCTTAACTGTTTTCCTTTGGAATGAAAGAGCACACAATTTCTACGTCAAGCATAATTCACTTTCATCTGCTTCTCCGCATGTCGAGTGGGTTTACTATCTCCTATGGTATGTTCTGCAACTAAAAAATGTATCACCGTATGTATGTATTACCGCTCTTTACATAAATAGCACTCGTTTCAGTAATATTGAAAAACTATGTCATCTTTTATGGAGGAGGAAAGTATATTATTTCGAAATATCCTCTTTCGGACTTAAGTTTCTATTAGGCTTGGAATAGTCTTAGGGCTGCTTATAAGAATCCTCGTTGTTGGTTAACAACCAACTTAAGATTCTTTTCAGCTTACCGATTTTGGAAAAGGAAACTTCAGCAGGACTTAAGATTTTACAGAGAGCTATTAATAGTTGTCTTTCGGCATTAACAATCTATAAGATTTCGACTCAGGATTGGAAAAAAGTATCATTGTTGTGTTAATTGTTTATCACGTCTCATGAGGTATAGAATTGTCGGAGCGTTCACTCTTGTTCTGCTTGTGGTAAGAAACATCATTCGATGTTGCATAGAGAGATTTCGAGTATTGAGGACTCTACAGTAAATTCTTCGAATTCTGGTACAGTTCCTAATTTGCAAAACCTCATTTTCTTCACAAGCTTTGTCGTTTCATCCCTCTACCTCTAGTGGTAATAATTCTTCGAATCCTATGTATAGGCAAACTTTTCATGTTTCTCACAATCGAACGGTTTTATTAGGGACTGCTATGGTGAATATTCAATCATTGACCCTGCTTCGGAAACTTCGTTTATATCCAAAAGGGTGCAGAATCAGCTGAAAATTTCTGCTCATTCTAAGAATGCCAAAATTTCCGGTGTAAACCAATCGATTTCTGCGACAGTTTGAAATCGAATCTTGAATCCTAAGATTGATTTGAGACTACGGCATTGGTTTTGATGTTGAGGGTAAGCTTGGAGGTAAATTGTCAAATCGTTTGGCAGATTTGCAGTTTTTCAACTGCAGAGCGGTTGATCTTCTAGATGCTAATATCTATCCACAAGTTATATTAGGAGAAATACTCCGAAATATTTTAGGAACTCTGGTAGCTCATTTGGATCATCACCGGCCCGTGACGGCAATCTATGTTGCAAATATATACGACCCGGGTAGACTTTTCTAAAGAGGACAATTTGAATAGAATGACTTCTTGTTATTTGCCTCACCACCCGGTCATAAAATTGGAAGGCAAGACTACCATTAAGAGTAGTTTTTAATACCTCGAATAGGACTTCTAGAGGATTGGGTCTAAACGATTGTCTTTATGTCGGACCCACTTCGCAGGCTGATTTGATTTCGTTAATTTTACTTTGGCGACTTTCTAGATTCGTTTTTAATTGTGATATTACGCAAATATATAGGCAGATAAGACTTGATGATAATCATACACCGTTTCAACGAATATTGTTTCATGATTCTCCTTCGAGGGAAATAAAAGAGTATGAATTATAGATAGTGACGTTTGGTGTGTTCCTTATCTGGCCATACGCACTCTATTGCAATTAGCTGATGATTGCGAGTGCCCAAACAAAAAAGAAAATTCACGCATTCTTCGGAAATGTCTGTACGTTGACGACATATTAAGCGGTACTCACGACATCTCAGATGCTTTGGTCGCTCGTGATCAACTTTTGTCAGCATTATTCTCAGCAACTTAGGAAATGGATTTCGAATAAGAAATCTTTTCTAAATGTTATTCCTTCGGATCGTTTAGTGGATGCGAAGCTTTTAACCTTCGTGGAGTCTAGTAATTCTAAAACACTGGGTCTTCAGTGAAATGCTCAATTGGACGCATTTTATTTTTACGTTGACCCTATTAGTGTGCGGACTCGCTACACAAAAAGGGAAGTCTTTTCTATTATTGCTCGTCTATTTAATTCTATTGGTTGGACAGGTCCAGTCATTGTCGTAGCTAAGAAGATAATGGAGAGGGTTTGGCAGAATAATATTGTTTGGGATGAGTTGATTTCTTCACTGTCTCATACCGAATGGGAAAAATTTGTAACTTCATATCATGAAGTTAATCATATTAAAATTCCCAGGTGGGTTCATTATGAACCTGAATATATAGTTGAGCTTCACGTTTTTTCTTTTTAGCCTCGGAACTTTTAGGAACATTTTTGAGAGAAATTGATTTTCCCTTAAGTCTGGTTTATTGTTGGACTGATTCTACGATCATCCTTGCCTGGTTGAAGAAAGACCTTTGTAGCTAATAGGGTAGTAAATAGGCAGTAGATAATCTTACGGATTTGGGTAGCAGAGGAACTTCACCCCCAAATTTGGATGGAAATACGCTTTGGTGGCATGGACCATTTTGGCTTCAGGAAGACAAGTCTACTTGGAATTTAGGAAATTTTTCATTAATAGACACAGACGCTAATGCGTCGTTTATTATTAGCTATGAAGACGATTGGAAAGGTTTTCTTCTTTTGATCGTGCCATTCGGGTTTTAGCTTACGTATTTAGATTTTTCGATCGCATATAGGTTATTTTCTCGTATAGGTTATTTCACATATTCATCTTCAGTTCTTTCGGATGTAGAGGTTGGTCAAGTAAAACTACGCCTGGATACTGTAGCTTTGTTGATGAGTATAAATATCTTCCTGAGAAACGACCAATTTCTTCAAACAGTCCACTTCTACTTTTAAATGTATTTCTGGATAATCAGGGAGTTATGAGACTTAACGGTCGATTAACGAAAACGCTGTTCACGGAAAGTCATCCCATAATTCTTCCGAACTCTTGTCGATTTACCATTCTTTTGACTGAGTTTGTTAGTTTGATTTCGATTCATGGTAGAAATCAGCTGATGCTAAGGATTTTGAAAATCGGATATTGGGTACCTAGACTGAAAGTCCTAGTTAAAGCAACGATTAATAAATGCAAGCGCTAAGTACTCAGATAATGGCTGCATTACCACTTAAGCGAACCACTCTGGATCGCCCCTTCACAAATACAGGTGTGGAATAAAGAAGTTTGCTGGTAGATCTAATCAGATTTTAAAGGCCTTCATATGTATTTTCGTATGTTTCGCTACTAAGGCCATTCATTTGGGGGTAGTTTCAGATCTATCTACCTATAGATTCTTGGCACCATTTAACCGCTTTACATCTAGGAGAGGGTGACCCGGAAAATTTTTTCGGATAATGGCACCTATTTCGTGGAGTGTTGCTTCTGACGATCCTGTGGCTCTTACTCCTGAACATTTTCTTATATTAGCTCCACCTAAACCTTCAATATTTGATACCCACCTCAAATTGATTAATAGATATCGGAAAGTAAAAGCCTTAACTCAACACTTCTGTCGTCGGTGGAAGGAAGAGTATTTGGCTATTTTGCAAAAACGATATAAATGGAAATATCCACAGCGTGACTTAGAGGTCAATGATCTAGTTGTTTTACGTAATGAGCAGATGGTGAAAGTTAGGTAGGGTTGTAAGAATTCACCCTGGTAGCGAAAACCATGTTCGCGTAGCGGATATTCGCACCGAAAATGGAGTGGTAAAGCGACCAATAACGGCCATTCTGACTAGTTAATTATTTATTACAAAAATGTTTTTACCTTCATTATTCACTACCGTTTTATACTGAAGCTCTATTGCTAGAAGAATTCGATGAAGTAATGGAGGTAGAGGAAACTGCTGCAATGAGCCCTAAATCAACGAAATCTGAGGAAGGCGCCGTGGTAGCAGTTCCACTTGGGGTGGAAAACAAATTATCATCTCTCGTGCCATCAAAGGGTATTAAGATGCCACTTGCTGCGTCATCTAATGGTGGCAACATCGTACAAGTGGCATCGCATAGCGTTGTGATCAAATACCACTTGCTACGTCATCAAATGATGATATTATCGTATTAGTAGTAGTTGATGGTTAAAAAACCGACGACACTTCCTACGTCACTAAATGGTGGCATTTCTGTAGAAGCGTCATCAACAAAAAATCCTGGACTAGTTCCAGGTGCCAAAAAAGAAGACTACGGTCCGAAATCTGTCACGACCTCGTTTAAAAACCCATCCGCGTCGTCTCATTGCAGAATCTGCAATGTAATTAAATGACCCACGAGAAGAGGATCCGAACAGTTTTACTTTACGGGTATTCTTTGCGATGCTTCTCGCCGCTGTATATTGCACGCAACTGCAAGAGTAACGGGAAATGCCGTATTTGTAAGGGCAAACATCATTCTCTGCTACATTTCACTCAGCATGACAGTGCGAAAAGGTCGGCGAAAAAAACGCGTCACCGAAACTCATCGACAAACCGGTAATTGTCCGCGTGGTAATTTTGGTAGTTACGTTGCCTTTACATACCTTCACTACCTTTTCACCCACTTAAAGGTCCTATTGGAAAATGGAAAAAGACTATTCCGGTTCGGACCGCACTGGATCTCTGTTGTAGCTTCTTCCTTGGCTCAATACACCATATTTGGTTGGGTCATTTCTGGCAAGCCTTCACTTTAAGGAGACGTTATTCTTCTAAACCACTTTCCTGTCACTTTTGATCAATTGATCAAAATATTGTTGTTTGAAGAAAAAAAATATATAAATAAATTAAAAAAAAACGTATATATTGATTATAAATTAATACTTTATCTTTTAATTACTTTGTATTATGATTGTTGTTGCAACATTCTTTGTTGTTGCAAAGTGGCCGGCAATATTTAGGTTAGATTTCTTTTTGTATAAAATGTATAAAACTTGATTTTTTTTCTTATACTACGTTAACATTTATTCTACTACCTTTGTTTCACCCTTAGGTGGTAATTGTGTTATAACTTCTAACAAGTAAAACCGCTAACGGTATTCTTCCTAAGCATTGTCTTAAGCCTTTTTTATGTTAAGCTTTTTTTTCTAAACTGTTACTCGTTTTTTGGACGCCATCAAGGTTACATTTATACAGTAATTTTATAAGGTAATTTTTTATTATTTTTAATAAAGAAAATTTTATTTATTATTGAAAAATTTTTACTTCGCTTTTATTTTGAACGAGTTATTACTTATCAACTAGTGGAATTAAATAAAAGTGTACAATTTGGTTTCGTTGCTACTTTTTAACTGACTTTATTATTATTTTTTGTTAAAAATGAAAACTTAAAAACAAATTTAAATTTCTTAAGAATTATTTTATTGCTTAGTTTAATTTGTCTGTTAAATTTCTTCGGAAAAAATGTATATTTAACAATACAGCATATGACAAAAATATTATTGATTATTTGCATTTATTTAATTTATTGTTACAAGAAAAAAATGTATATTTAGCAATTATGTTTTTTTATGTGGAGGTTTCCATGAATCCTCCCTCCTTAAAATGAAGTGACGGCAAAAGGGGCTTTACAATATTTGTAGCCGGAACTTCATAAATTTTCTGGACGAATGAATAAGTTATTGTCAATGGTTTTCTTTTTATTATTACAATTATTAATATTACTATAGGAATTGCTACTGACCCGAAAGTTGAATATGTAATTTTTACGTGTATTTTTGTATCTGCTTGTAAGTTTTCAACTATTTTTTTTATCTTGAAATCTATAATCATTTAATTTTTGAAGTGTTATTTCATTTATGTTTGAAAGGTCTTTTATTTTATTGTTAAATTTGGGTGGCATTTCAATGAAGATTCCATTGTCCCAATATATATATATATATATATATATATATATATATATATATATATATATATATATATATATATATATATATATATATATATATATATATATATATATATATATATATATATATATATATATATATATATATATATATATATATATATATTGTTTTCATAATTGTACCATATGTTATTAATGGCAACTTTACATTTTATAAATTGGAGTTGTGTTATTAATTGTGTATTGTTTTGTAATATTGTTACATATCGTAATAATTTGTTGTATTGGAGTGTTAATGAGGATAATGTAGTTGGGTTCTGGGTGAATAATGTCAGTTTTTTTGTCCTATATCTCGTAAATTCTTATTTATTATATTTCTAATACAATCTTTGTTTATATCAAATTATGTTTCGTGATTACTTTTACAATAAAATTCATTTTCTATATGTTTACATTCATCTTTATAAAATATTAAATTGTTCTCATTAATCAATACAATACTTATAATTTCTAAGTTTTATTGATTGGTGTTGGTATGATATGGTACAATGTATATTTATAGTTAGATAGTGTGGGGATTCTTATGTCAAAAATAATATTAGTGTTATTATAGTATGCAGTTAATTCGAGAAGTTCAAATATGTGTTCAGGTAAGAGTATATTTATAGTGTTATTTAGTGGATCTAATATTAATTTTGGAATGATATTTAGTTTAGATAATACTATTGCTTCTGCGATATTGTTTAAGTATTGTGTGAGTATGTCGATATTATAGTTCATTTTGGATTTATGGAGTTTTTGGTTGTCTAGTGTTAAAAGAGTCACTCTATTATTTTATTTTACAATTATCTTTGAAAATCTAGGGGTTATTTTGTTTCTTCTACATTCTTTCCTGTATATGTTTTCGTTTTCTAAAAGGTTTTCTATTTTGGTTTAATAGTTCAATGCGTTTTTCCGTGTCATGAGCCAGTTTTTTCTCAATTGATTTATTTAATTTGCTTTGAAATTCTTTTAGTTTTTGTAAGTACTCATGTTTCGTATTATAATTTAAATCTTTTTCAAATGTAGGTGTTTTTCCTATAGAACAATACAAATGGTAATAATTTTGTTGCGGTGTGTATTGGATTATTGTATGTCATGATTACTTCAAAAAGTATTTCATCCTGATCTAATGGTAGTTCTGAATCTTTATATTTTTGCATAATGATTCTATAAGTTTCTGTCATAGTCAAATGTAGTCTTTCAACTGGGGAATTACTAGTGCTTTGTTGAAATGAGGTGTAATGTAAATCAATTTTGTTAATTTTGCAAAAGTCTTTTATAATAGAAGCGTTAAACTCTGAACCTTGGCCACAAAAATGTTTTTTTTTTTTTTTTTTGCAAACCGTGTAGACTTATATAATGTTTAGGATTTTTTAGGATTGGTATGCTCTTTCTAGATTCTAAAAGGTATGCTGATCCGAATTTCGAAAATTTGTCTATAAGGGTGAGAATGTTTCGTTTATTAATGCTATATACGTCAATGTGTACAATGTCTAGTGGTTTTTTCGGTATTTCTGGGATTTCAAATTTAGGTTTTGGAAGTTTTCTGTCATATTTAAGAGTTTGACATATATTACAATGATTAATACATTTGGTTATCTTTCTTTCATATAAGAAAAAAAATATTCGCGTTTTAAATGTTTGAATGTTTCTTGTATTGTTTGTATTGTTCGTCGGTGTTTCGGATATCTTGTAATAAAATTTTACAGCGAATGAGTTTAAAAAGTTTACTATTTGCAAAATTTAGAGTATGTGCTTTGTACAATTCTAAATGTGTCATCGTCTGTCATTGTTGCAGAGAGTTTATTAGGGGCGAGGTATTGTTTAAATATATCAGTCATTATAGTTTCGTTGTATTCTTGTCTTCTTATTATTTTTCTCATTTTGTTTTAAATACAGTCTGGAGGGTTATAGGGGACCTTCGTTTTTCACTTCTGAAATAATTTGAATTTTGAATCCGTTTATTGCTTTTTCTGAAATTGGTATACCATCATCACTGTTTTCTTAGGCAGAATGAATGGTCGTTCCCGCTGTTCCTTGAATTAAGACATTGTCGATTGTATTAACGTTGACTTCTTTATTATTTAGAGAATTATGATCTGGAATTCTGATACGGCTTAGAGCGTCTGCGTTTTTGTTGAGTTTACCTTTTTATAAACGATTTCTTTAAGATTCATAATCCATGTAAGTGGTCTATGATCACTTACAATTTTAAATTTATGTCCAGGGCAGGGTCTAAAATACTTCGTTGCCCAAACAATAGCTAATAGTTCCTTTTCTATTGTTGAGTAATTTATTTCACTGTCCGTTAATGTTCTACTAGCGTAGCATATCGGCCTATCGCTTCAAATTGGGCCTTAAGAAAGGATTGCTCCTAAAGCGAAATCACTTGCGTCAGTTGCTAAGATTATTAAAGGTTCATTGGTCAATAGATTTTTGCATAATTCGAATGTTTTCAGGTATCGGTCGTTTAAAATTATTTTCTTTCCTTTTTTAAACATTAAGTCATAGGTTTTGTTAAATTTGTGAAGGCTTGTATAAATTTTCTATAATATGATTTTATTTCCTTTTGAGTTTTGGGGATAGGAAAATTTTCTATCGCATGAATTTTCTCAGGGTTTGGTTTTATTCCTTCTGTGGAAATAATATGTCCCAAAAATTCACATTCTTTATGTAAAAATTCAGATTTGTCTAACTGAATTTTTAAGTTTGATTCTTTTAGTCTTTCAAAAACTTTCTTCAAATTTAACATGTGTTCTTGCAATGACGTGAAGTAAACGATTATGTCGTCCAAATATACAAGACAAACCATACCAATAAGGTCTTTCAAAACATTGTCCATTATTCTTTGGAAAGTAGACGGTGCATTTTTAAGACCAAAGGGCATTCTGACAAATTCAAAATGACCTCCATCTACGGAAAATGCGGTTTTTGCAACATGTTCTTGATGCATTTCTATTTGGTGGAAGCCACTGGCGAGATCCAGGTAATTTGTCTAATATGTCTGTAATATTTGGTATGGGATACTTGTCACAAATTGTCTTCTCGTTTAATTTTCTATAATCAATGACTAATCTCCATTTTTGTACATTACCAGCATCTTTCTTTTTCGGAACTATCCATACAGGGGCACTCTAAGGTGAAAAAATTGATTTTATAATGCCTTGTTGTAGCATTTTGTTTATTTGTGTCCGTACTTCTTCCTTATGAACGTAAGGGTATCTATTGGATTTTGCATAAATAGGGATATCGTCTGTTGTTTGGATTTTATGTTTAATTTGGTTTAAAAAAACTAAGCGGTGTTCCTTCTTTAAAAAATATATCATCGACATTTTTACATATTTTCATAAACGCTTTGTTTTTTTCTTGTTTCAAGTGGTCTGTTCTCAGGTATTTAGTTATATTTTCTTCTTGGTGGAGTATGTTTGAATCTATGGTGAAGCTATTAACTTCAATAAAATTTTGGTATGGAATGGTTTTTATATGTTGTTCAATACATACAACTTTTGCTTAGTTGGATATTTTTGATATCTCGACAAAACTATACCATTCATTTGAGGAAATATTCTCTTCATGAAAAAATCTCCGTTTCAAGTATCTACTGGTATTTTAATGATAAATTTTGAACAAGGTTGAATTATAAATTTTCCTGAAGTCAGATTAGGTTTAAATTGTAGTGGTATTATAAAATTATTTGTGATCAGGGTTTTACTGCCTAAGTCTACTTTGGCTTTAAGTTTATTTAAAATATCGAGTCCTATTAATCCATCAAAATAATTGTGGAATCTAAAGACAAGTAGTTGCATCTTGCCTTCTTCTTTGAATTCTATTGTAAGTTGATTTTTTGTTCAAGGAGTGTTTGTTTAAAATAGTGGTAATTATAATTGGTTCACAACTCTGACATTCGTCCTGGTTAACAAATTCTGGATTTATGAATGATGATGAGGCTCTGGTGTCAATTAAGAATTTTAATGGTCTACCGAAAGGTGAAGATATATTTATGTACGGTAATGTATTTCCATGTTTATTAAAGTCTAGGTATCCGGATGCTCCGAGGAGGCATCTAGAAGAAAATTTTGATTGTCATCAATTGTGTTACTAATGTGGTGATCATGTTCCAAAGTAAAATCTTGATTGTAATCGTTCTGAGTATACATATAATCTTGCTGAACATAGTCGTTCTGGTGATAATACTAATATTCTTCTAAGTTGGTATAAGGATTTCCGTCTGTGTTAATGTTGTGAATTTCATTAGGTTTTAAACCATTTGTTACTCTCTGTGTCTACATGCTTGGTGGTTTTCTCAAATGAGTATATCCTTAGCTTACATCCATTGGTTTTGGAGGTGGTAAGTTTTGTGAACGATATTGTTGTTGTCTAAAGTAAGAGTTATTATTGTTGTAGAATGTCGTGGTGTGTTCAAGTCCATTATTCTGTATATTTTTTTGGTATATATTAAAATTTTTATTCTGTCCAAATGTATTGACAGGTGCATTAATATGGGGTTTTTGAGCGTTATTAACTGGGTTTTGATACCTAACTACATTGGTTTGATATGGGGGTATATTTTGGTAGTAACGTCTTGGAAATTGATGCGAGGGTCTGTATTGATTGTTTACCACAGTTTGATAATGTTGAGAGGGTGGATAGTTTAGAAAATTTGGTTGGAAGTGTCTAACATTCTGTTGGGGAACAGGATGTGCGTTTGTAAAAGTTTTTTTAGTACAATATATGTTTTGTTCTTGTATGCAGAAGGAAAGGGCTTCGGCCAAAGTTTTAGGTCTCATCGATCTAATGTTTGATCCTAAAGGTTCTTTAAGGCCTGATAAGAATGTTTAGGCACATTTCAGCCTGTCCTACTATTTTATTCCTAATTGCCCTCAGTATTATTTTCGCGTAGTTTGTTCCGTCAATGTTAATCAAATATTCCATAATTTCTTCAACATTTGTCAAAAATTCGTACAATAGTCTTGGGTTTCCGTCAAATTTTGGGAGGTCTTTTACTGCGTCCGGTACTCTTAATGAGTCAAATATTTGGTTTGGATATGTAAGTGGGTTTGAAATTTTAGGGTTTGACCCTGAAGAGTTATTATTTAGTTACATTTCTCTATTTTCTGGAATTGGAATAAGGTGTCTAAAAATGTTCGTGTAGGGTCTAGTACGATTTGTTCTTATCATGTAAATTGTTGTTTAAACTTATGTTTATTTATACTTATTTTGCACTTATTTATACTTATTTTTCACTTATTTTGTACTTATTTTGCACTTATTTTATATTTATTTTGCACTTATATAATTGAAATATTATTTATTAGGATTAGGACCTTCATGATTTGTCTTCCTTCGGGTTGATTATTTTATTATATGCTTTAATTATTGTAGTCTTCCTTCGGGTTGTATCAGTGGTCTCCCTCTTTTTATGTACTAGTTTAGTCTTCTTTCGGGTTTCTTAACAGTGGTCTTCTTTTTATGTACTCTTCCTTCTTCTTATGCACTATTTTAGACTTTCTTTGGGTTGTTTATTATGTACTTTAATAATTTTATTCCTTTGGGTTGTTTTGTATATAACACTTATAATTTTGGATTGCTTTTATCACTTATATATAACACTTATAATTTAAGAAAATTTTGAAATTTTTGTATAGTATGGGAGTTAAAGTTGATGTTCCCTCAACTTGTTTTCCGACTGCGCTAGTTATTATATATCAACTAGTGGAGTTAAATAAAAGTGTACAATTTGGTTTCGTTGCTACTTTTTAACTGACTTTACTTTTTAACTGACTTAAAAACTAAATTACAAATTTAAATTTCTTTGGAAAAAAATTATATTTAACAATAAAGCATATGACAAAAATATTATTGATTATTTGCATTTATTTAACTTATTGTTACAAGAAAAAAAATTATATTTAGCAATTATGTTTTTTATGTGGAGGTTTCCATAACTCACGCAAACACCGACATCTGAGGCAACCTCTAATTTGAAGCGAAGAACTTTCGTAAAACTGTCAACTTTAAATCGTTTTTATTACCATTCTAAAATGATATGTTCAATAGAAAAAAATTTAGAGAAGAAAAAGTTTTTGTTATATTTAAGAAAAACCTTTATAAAATGTATACGTTTGTAAGTGTATGTGTGTATATGTACGAAACACACACGAATTGAAGATTCGGCAAATATAGCAGTCAAAATTTTTCAATTGAATAATATAAAAGTAAAACAGTTGTTATTCTTGAAATACGATGAAAAAATGTTAAATTACAAAATAATACTCTAATATAAATAATTAATATAATATACTTCAATTATTATATGTATATATATGAAAGGTATTACATATAATCATCGGCCTAGTGAAAACTTTTTCCTTGAGTTCGGAGGGTACAAATGTTGTCAAACTACTTCTCAATTCCTCAACGGTGCCGGTCGTATCTAAAAACATTGCAACAATTCATCTCTTCGGAGAATACATGCCAACGATGTTCGCACCATGTTTCAGTTATCACTTGCTATATTTAGGCCACTTTAATTTGGGAATTTATCATTCTATGAAGTTTTTGACTAATATGAAAACTACTTATAAATAAAATCTAAGATGTAATGTAATCTAAGATGTAAATCTAAGATGTAATCCTATCTTTTACTTTTCCCCCACTTTTCCAGTGTTACTTGTAAGAAAATATTTTTCTATCGATCTAGGATTGGTATACTTAAATTATTATAAGGACAAATCCGTTAAAGGAAGCGATCCACAATAAAGATGATATAAATTCAATACAAGTGTATAAAATATTTAAAATAATATGTTCATATGCATAAAAGATAAAATAATTTTATTATTAAGAAAATTAAAAAAGTTAATACCATCCACAGGCTAGTTGAAGTATGTAACCATGCGAATTGAAAGTAAGTCTTTTAAACCTGGACATAAAAACTATAAATGGAGGATTATTTCCTATGAATATTTATTTTGGGTAAGTCATTTGAATCAAATGCAAGCTTGCTAGGAAAACTCAAATATTATCTACAAATGTGAAAGAATGCTGCGCTATTTCGGAAAAAACAAGGGACTTCAATTTATATGTTTATGATCTTTCTGAGTTCTTATCTTTCATATTTTTTGAAAAACATTTATTTGTAATTTTTCAAAAAATAATAGCTTCTAAATGAATTAAGACAAATTAACACAGTGAAAAAAGTCCACATTACAACTCTACTATAAATATCGGTATTATCTATTTATTCTGGTATTGTTTTGTTTACATTAAGTGTTTATCTAATGACGTTAACACAAACGCATTTTATATCAGTTCTTCTAGTAAATTTAACACGACATTCTACACTACAAAATTTAATTATTGAGCACCATTACAATGGGAAAAGTCAACGGGAAATATCAAAGATAATGAACAAAGCCCGGACAATAGTAGAAAACAGCATTAACAGGTTTGAAAAGCAAGGATGAGTTATGAGCCCAAAATTCGTCCAAAAAAGCTTCGGCAAGAAAAGTGGATAGTAAAACTAATTATGATTAATCCAAGATTTGGTAGAATTGCACGAGCAAAAGGAATAAACAAAATAGGTTCGTTCTGGAAAAACGTTTTATTCAAAGACGAGAGCAAAGTGACCTATATTTGGGTCAGATGATAGAATAAAGGTTTGGAAAAAACCCAATCAGGAGATGAATTCAAAGCGATTCAAAGAGATGAATTCCAACAATAAAGCATCGCGGTGAACATGTGATGGTCTGGGCTTCTTGGTCGTCAACCGCTTTTAGAAAGTTATGTTTTATTGAAGGGAATATGGACAAATTTCAATACTTAACTATTTTAAAAGATAATCTTAAACAAAGCGCTGAAAAACTAGACATTATGGATTCATTTCATTTCTATCAGGATAATAACCCGAAATAAACGGTTGGAATTGTCAAAGAATGGGTGCTGTATAATTGTTCTAGTGTAATTAAAACTCCTCCACAGTCACCTGATTTGAACATAATTGAAAATTTGTGACATTAACTAGAAATTGAAATACGAAAACACGAAATTTTATACAAAAAGGGTTCATTTGGAGGAGTGTAATAAAATCTGTACCGAATACACAAATAAGCTGGTAGAATCTATTCCCAAGAGCTTAAAGGCTGTAATTCATCAAAAGAATATAAAACAAAATGTGTTTTTGCTATATTTATTTTTAAGATTACCAATTTAACTGTAACATGAATTTTTATCTTATTTTGTTTAATACTATTTTCTTTTTTGCCAAATGTTAGTGAATTAATATTTTTTGTGTTTGTTATTTAAATAAAATAAAATATACTATTAACCAACTTTTTCATAAAATTTACATATATTTTGCTGTCTTTTACTCTTAAAATTGCTGGCCGTAAGTGGATCATTATAAATAATATAATCAGTGATCGATTCACGATATCTTTTTATAAAACGATTATTTTAATTTCGTCAGATTATCTTTATATACATTACCGTTAGAAATTCTTTCAGAATTGAGAAAAAAATGTATAATCCAGAAGGAAATTGTATAGTGATAAAAATTTAACACCTTTTTGATGATTTTCAGAAAAAATCCAATATTTTTCAAAATTTCAATTTAAAAATAACATAACTTTTTATTGAATCCACATAGATAAATTATTCTTACACACCATTTGTTTTTGATTTTATACGGAATCTAGATAATATTTTAGATTTTCATTTTGGACCCGAATAGAACCCACCAAGTTTAAAAAATTTAAAAAATGTCCAAAAATGGGTCAAAATTAAATAACGAAATACAAAATCTATAAGTATTTTAATTTTTTTCTTTTTGACCGGAATAGAGTCACAAAGTTTCGGAAAAACTAAAATATTGTCCAAAAATGGGTAAAAATTGTTATTTGGTCGAAATATCATCTCAAACTATGAGAGATATCTTACACATTTAATGGTATTTTTTGTAGAGAATTATAAGCGCTTTATGTATGTAAAATATTTTTTCAATCAAATTATAAATTAAATATTGGCGATTTTTTCAAAACCGTCATGCCCGAGATAACCTAATTTGGAAATCCACTTCCTGACCTCGGGACCCACTTGAAACATGTTTTTTAGCAAATCATTAGGTCCGAAGTTATAGAATTATTAAAAAATGGGTTTTGGGACCACTTTGTAATGGCAAAGATTTTTCTTTGCACAAGCAATCATTATTTAAGTATAGAATAAATAAATATATATGCAAAGTCTATAAAATGAATTATACATATATAATCTGCGCTCATAAAACGTCTTCAACTTTTGAATGCTGAAAACCATGATGCAACAAAACAGAGTAGTCTTGTCAACTCAGCTGATTTTTTATTGATATCGTTTGATGTTTTTTGTCTCTTTTTTCTTTTTTATTTAATTTCCCTTGTGTTGCAGAAAGGGCTGGAGGTAGAAAATTGTGTTTGCAGTTTCCACAAATGTGCTAAATGTACACTGTCACTAACTGAATTTAAATGAAGAAATGAAATGTTTTCTCTCATTTTTTGCAAATATTACATTTTTCTCTAATGTAAGTGGATATTTTTAATATAGTACACAAATCTTTACAATTAATTGTCGCCTTTTCTCAGTTTGTGAATATGATATGTGGTGAGATCGAAAAGTACTTAACATGCATACTTACATACATACATACATACATACATACATACATACATACATACATACTTACATACATACATCCATATATTATTTATAAAAACGAAATTACAAAACCGAGAGTTTTCATTTTTTATTTGAATGAATTTATTAAATTTAGAATAGTTCTACATTTGTACTGTGTCTTTCGCCCGAATATTTGCTAAATGATTCAAGGGTCCTTCAATTTCGGAAAAATTTTCAACCATAAAGTAATATCATTGTTGCATTAACTGTCTGTCACAGGAACATGAGGTGAGGAATTGTATATATATATATATATATATATATATATATATATATATATATATATATATATATATATATATATATATATATATATATATATATATATATATATATATATATATATATATATATATATATATATATATATATAGAGAGAGAGAGAGAGATTAAAAATAGAGGGCTAAGGTGGGTCAAAAATGGGAGAAGCTATCAAAAAATGTCCCGGCGTAAGAGCTACAGGTTCGCTTGGATTTTTGGAAATAGCACAAAACAATATATATATATATATATATATATATATATATATATATATATATATATATATATATATATATATATATATATATATATATATATATATATATATATATATATATATATATATATATAGAGAGAGAGAGAGAGAGATTAAAAATAGAGGGCTAAGGTGGGTCAAAAATGGGAGAAGCTATCAAAAAATGTCCCGGCGTAAGAGCTACAGGTTCGCTTGGATTTTTGGAAATAGCACAAAACGGGCGAAAATTCAAACATGACAATATGGTCCAAAATAGTAGAAAACTCTTCGAATGTATATTTCGCCGGTTGAGATTCCTTAGGAAAATGCTATTTAAAGCTTTTAACAGCCGTTTCCCATAGACCACCCATATGAAGAGCTCCGGCAGGTATGAAACTCCATGATAGACCTTGAATTACGAGAGCAGACAAATCTGAAGATGCTTCTTGATGAACTGCCGACAAAATTTATACCATTATCCGAAAATACGGTACGAGGACAGCCACGTCTGGCAATAAATTGATGAAAGGCTGCTACAAAAGCGTCTGCAGACAAATATAAAGTTGCCTCTAAATGAACTGCCTTATTTGAAAAATAAACAAAAATGCGAACATATGCCTCTATTTTACAAAAAACCTTGTGAACGTTCAATCATGGTGGCTCTTGACCTATCAAAAGCGTTTGATACGGTAAGTCATACGGTTCTCTTCCAGGACATCCTGCAGTCCACATTATCGAACAATATGAAGAGATGGATTGTAAATTATTTGAGTGGACGTCAGTCATTTGTCGAATTTCGGGACAAAAAGTCAAAATCCCGTAGAGTTAAGCAAGGAGTTCCACAGGGCGGTGTGCTCTCACCACTCTTGTTTAATTTCTACCTCTCGAAATTCCCAGCGCCTCCACCCGGAGTAGACGTGATAACATATGCAGATGACTGTACGATAACGGCTACGGGCCATAGACTTGATGACCTATGTGGTTTGGTATATGGTTATCTCAGCGAAATTCATAACTTTTTCACTGTACGAAACTTGAAACTTTCACCAACGAAATCAACTGCAACACTCTTCACAACCTGGACTAAAGAGGTAAATATGACTTTAGGCATCACACAAAAATTTTGGGGGTTACATTTGATAGCCTATTCACCTCTTCAGCACATGCTACTACAATCACGCACAAAATGCGAAGTAGAAATAAGGTCCTCAAGGCTTTAGCCGGCAGCACTTGGGGTATGGATAAAGAAACCTTATTGGCTACATATAAAACGATTTGCCGGCCAGTGGCGAACTATGCTGCTCCAGTGTGGACACCATCACTATGTGATACGCAGTGGAAAAATATCCAAAGTTGTCAAAATGCAGCCTTAAGAACCATAACTGGCTGTTTAAAAATGTCCTCAATTCACCACCTACATGAGGAAACAAAGATCCTTCCTGTATGGGAACATAATGAAATGCTAAGTAAGCAGTTCCTTCTAGGGTGTCATCGGAGAGACCATCCCAACTTCAATATTACACAATTGGAGTTACCGCCGAGGCATGTAAGAAAGGATATTCGTATATACGAATATAGCATACAAAGATATATGCAAGATCCTTTGGATCAAAATTCGTATATGACAGCTTTGAACGACATTCACAGTGACGCCTCAAATTCCGCGGTTTCAAGTTACCGTATGAATGTCGTGCTAGGAGGCCGCCCACCACCCACTGCAGACAATGAACAGAATTTACCGCGATCGACAAGAGTAGTTCTGGCACAATTGAGATCGGGATGGAGCAATAGGCTCAATGCGTTCTGGTCACGTATTGACAGTGCCATCCCAAACCTATGTCCTGCATGTGGTCAAGGACCACATAATACACGACATCTATTCAACTGCCAGTCCAATCCAATCTTACTTTGTCCTGAAGATCTTTGGACACAACCAGTCGAGGTTGCCAGATTCTTAGGCCTGGAGTTGAGCAGTAACATGAACCAAATTGATTGATAAATGTACTATTTATTTCCAGCTGTTACAACAACAACAACAACGAAAATCGAAGGACCAGCAAAATCCAACCCAGTAGTCGTAAAAGGTCTTTCCGAAGTTGTCCTCTCCGGTGGTAATGCTAGCATTATATAATATAATAGGATGTTTCTCTAAGTATGTAAGTGAGGGGCATTCCACTAAACGGCCGTTAATCCTCATAACAGGATTGTTAACAAGAAAAGGATTAAGTTATCTCAATGAGATATTCGATGAAATACGTTTTCCTAATAAAAGATATATTCCAATTAATACCCGAAACTCTAACATTCGTCGAATGTGTGCAAGTCTAAGTCGATTCTGAAAATTGCTAGAAACAAATGAGGATTCTAAAGCCGGATCTATAAGAGCACGAACAGGGTACGTCATACTCTGGTGAACTATATTGATCATAGCAGTTTCCAGTAGCACTGTACGATTGTGGGTGACATGAAAACCTATGTATTCAATTACCTGTCGGGGTCATTCATCTTGAAGTATGGTTGTAGGACCAGATTTAAGTTCCCAAATTATTACAGGTTGGACTTATTAAAACCGGAATGCCATTTTAGACCAGCATAACATTTTTGGTTGGGTTATTTCTGGGCAGTCTTATTTGTATTTTTTTATTTATATTTTTATTGTATTAATAAATATTTGAATATTATTTGAATTAGTTTAGTTTTATAAACTCAAGTCCGTAAAGATTCAGTTTATGGGTCTGATGCAAAACCATTTCTACTTCTTATTTACAGTTCATTATTCTGTTCATAAGAAACAAATCCGTAAGGCTTCAGTTTGTAGGTCTAATACAAAACCATAATTTTATTTGAAAAAAGAAACAGAAAATACTAAAAAAAGAGAAAAGAAAATAATTTGAAAATAAAATATATTTACTTATAATAACATAACCTTCGTAATGTTTATTCATTAATTTTATTGTATCTAACTACGTTATTGCAAGGGGATCGGCAATGTTAAAGCAGAATTTGTTTCTTTACTATAATATAGAATTTTATGTATTTGTTAGGATTAAGCTTTTATTTCTGTTGTCAACGTTTAACGTTTTTTATGTATACTTTGTGTCCCCATCTTTAAGCTGAAGGTTATGTCGGAAAAAAATATTTCCCATAAATTCGTACCTTATGCGTTGGTAGATGTTGGGTACGCCACAAAAAATCTTAATTTGTATAAAAATATTAAAGAAATTAATATGTTCTCAACCATAAAGCAATAGTATGAAACTTCTCATTCCTGTTATAAACAAATGTGGAAAATTGGTTAAGGCATCAAAAAGAAATCAATATTTTTCTCCAACATACTTATCTATACAACTCCACAAAAAAAAAAGAAAACTTAAAACGTATTATTTATAAAATTTATTCAATTACCATATACATCCCTGATACATCAGGAAAGTGTTCAACAAAAACAAGTTCCTAAAAATAATAATTGATACATCAAGGTTGCTATTGTGAATACATAAAAAAATTTATTCTTTTATAAGAAGTCAAAATTAAAAATCCACCAATATTTGAAATTAAAAATAAATTTGTGTTTCTGTTGACCATTTCAAATGCTCATCTTTTCATGTAAAACTTTTCCAATCTAAAAATAGCCCCCTTTCATCTCCCATTTAGACTATGTCGTGGCTCTTGCTAGTTCCAAAGATATAGGAGATTCCGTAATTTTACTGACCAATTTGGATGTACCCATTTTTCTCGGAAACTGTGTAATAAAAAATTATCACTAAAAAGTTTTTTAATATACAAGTGGTCCCCTTTCATCCCCCACATAGCTTATGTCGTGGCACTCGCTAGTTCCAGAGATATAGTAGATTCCATAACTTTGTTGGACAGTTTTCATGCACCCATTTTTCTCGGAAACTACACCCTAAAAATTACCACGGAAAAGGTTTTTTATTTATAAAGGGTCCCTTTCATATCCTATATAGCTTATGACGTGGTTCTCGCTATTTCCAGAGATATAAGAGGTTCCATAATTTTACTGACACTTTTGGATGCACCCATTTTTCTTGGAAACTAAACGATAAAAACTTAGCACGGAAAAAGTATTTTAATCTATAAGTGGTACCCTTTCATCACCCATATAAGTTTTGTCCCGTCGTTTTCTTTTTATATCTAAATATTACCTTTTTAGTGGATATTTATTAAAAGGTGCACATTTTGTGGTGTTCCCACTTTTCGGTTCCGTGATATAAACGATTCACTTTACTGAATCGTTCAACTGAAATATTTCTTTCATGAAAGACACGACTCTACTTATTTTTACTGATGTTATTTCGTTCTCAAAATGTTTGCTTTCTTATATGGATAAGAAGAGGTCTGGAGAAAGTAAATTAATTTTTCAGTTTCCACAAGTGTACTAAATATTCACTGTTATGTGAAGAGAGTAAAAAGATAAAATGTTTTCTCTTATTTGGCTCAAAAATAAAATCTTTTATCTAATGGTAATGGAACGCAAAAATTTCTGGCAAATAAAAATCAAATGGAAAAAAATATATTTGTATTACATAACGAATACTTGAATATAAATCTTAGCAAGTAATTGCGATGATACATGTTGTTCAAAGTCAAAGACGCCTAATCTCTATTATGATAACCATAATGAGTGAAGTCCAAAAATCACTAAACTTGCAATTTTGAATTTTTTATTTGATTGAAATTATTATTACAATGACAAATAAATAGTATTAGTCACTAGTGATGAAATTGTGGACCCATATTTAGGTCCTATAAATTTTGTGAATATTTCTTAATGTAAATTTCAGTATTTATAGAGCCCGTAGTAACAAATGATTGATTTCTTCTGCTTCAACTGCATATTGCTTACCATACCAAAAATTCTTAGGGAACCAGTTTCCTATCAACGGACAAATGAATGAAGAGTGTTATCAGTAAATCTGTATCGAATTTATATTTTAATTAAGACGTAAATAAAATATTATCGAAACAACAATAAAAAATTGGACATCTGAAATTACCATTTATTTTTTTAAGTTATCATATGAGATATTATTTTATTTTGTTTATTAGTATATAAAAATAATAGAATTGCTATGTTTCTTCATTAAGAACGACTTTTTGAGATTTTATATAGTTTTTATTTCTTGTCTGTTAAAATCTTGTTCTGTTTGAAGGTTTAAACCAGAGAATATACATAATATTTTGGTTAAAACAAAAAATCAATAGCAATTAGAGAGCAATAAGTACACTGTCAAACTGAGGTAGCAATATAAAGTATTATTCCCAAAATTCAATATGTAGAAGAAACATGCTATAAATGTTTTAAAGAATAAGGGCATCAAATAAGAAAAGAACATTTAGTTTAGTACAAAAGAAGAAAAACACTACGAAATGAGAACACAAAGTTTATTCTAAAGAAAGAAATAACATTCAATATAGCTAGTCGTGTGATCACTAATTCACTGTGGTTCTAACGATACTACCTTGTTTTGTAGTACCATGGAATCATGTAAACAAAACAAATTGCGCATAGCCTTTTTCAATCGCTGTGTACGAGCACAAAAAATGACAACAAAATTATGACAAAATAGTTCTAAATTTTGGAAGTCATAAAAACGCCACCTTTAATCTAATTTTAATTTTGTCAACTGAGTTGCAAAAAAAAAAATTAATTTCAGAAACTAATTCCGTTTAAGGCACTAAATTTATTACCATGTCTTTTCACAAACAAAAAAAAATAATAATAATAAAAAACTAATTTTAGTAAACTGCGTAAATTGGATGAAACTAAATTTAAATAGCTAGTATATAATACTATCGAACTGCATACGTGTTATTTCCGAAAAATGTTAACTCATTACCATAATCACGGCTAACCATATAAAATAAATGATAAAGTAAATAGCGTAGTATCTGTAGGGTACATAACCTTTTAAATATTTTTTTTATATTATTGCTATTCTTGTTTTTATTTTTTAATTTTATCTGCAAAATTAACATAATTTCGCTATTTTATTGCTAATTGATGCAAAATTTTAAAAGATAATTACACATTTGATTGCTTATATTCGAACATCATTGCTCTAGTTTGTTTGAATATCTATTTGACAGTAAATTGAGTAATATATTGCGTTAAGGTCCACACATAAAATTTTAAGAAAATAAATAGAATTTTACAGTTGCTTACATGTTAACATATAGAAGCCCAAGTAAGAGAAAATACATTTTATATCCAAACTTATGTTAAGGAGTGTACTAATTTTAATTTTTTAAATAATTTTGGTTTTAATTTAGTTTTTTGTTTTTATTTTTAGATTTCTTTAGCATGTATCAATATTTTGTTGTAAAAAGAAGCGTGATTTTAAAACAAAAATAATACAATTGAAAGCATATTGTTGAACATCATCATTGAACCATGAGCAATCATATGTAATTCGTTCAGAAGACTAAAAATGACAACGTTGTACGTAAATGCAAAATGGGGTGTAATTCTGTAGCGATGCAAAGTTTTTCTTACATTTCCCATAATCTGTTGTCATATATTGTGATGACTGTTATATTTTTTGATCCTCCCTACTGTACAATGGACTTTTATGGCCCTTTTTAAAGTCCAAAGCAAAAATTGGTCTAAGAGTTCATTTATTGACATTATTTAATTTAGCAATAACCAAAAAACTTTGTTAACATTTCAAACATATTTTTAATTGCAGTTTTTATTTATCCAATAAAGTTCATTACCACCAAATGTAAAATTACATGAGCAAAAATAAAATCAGCAAATCCCCGTTCAGTTGAAATTCCAGGAAAAACATTCTTATTCTGCGGATTAGCTTGTAATCTTAAGCATACTGCAAGTACGAAACAGCTTACTGTACTTATAAATCCGGAAAGGAATGAATTAAACGGGAATGTGCCAACAATACAGCAATAAATAAATTGTATAATGCCGGTTATTAAGATGTAGCTTAGATATATATCAATAAGTTTCAGTTTCTTGGGCGTCTTGTTTCTGTAGTCATAATAAAACTTCTCCACAACATTCTTCATCTTCACCATTTCGAAAAATTACTTCTTTCAACAAATTTATTTAAAAATGAATTAAAATTAAATAACACTATCAGAGGCGTGTTATACGCGTTTTAATAAGAAAAAACAATGTTGCCACAATAGATGTCACAAATGTCTACACGTAAACATTATAATATTGACAATTTAATTTCTTGAGGTAAAACTGTTGACATTATTATGTACAGAACTGTCAAATTATATTTCTCTCTTTAAAATTTTACGTGTACCTTTAAGTATAAATAAAATATAAACATGATGTTCAAAAAAAGTTATCAATTGTATGTGTTTTAAGATCTCGCATCTATTTACAACTACAACAAATTCTATTTATTTCCTTAAAATGTTATGTGTAGATCTTAACGTAATCTATTACTCAATTTATTGTCTAATACATATTCAAACATAAACTAGAGCAATGATGTTTGTATATAAGCAATCAAATGTGCAATAAATAAATTGTATAATGCCGGTTATTAAGATGTAGCTTAGATATATATCAATAAGTTTCAGTTTCTTGGGCGTCTTGTTTCTGTAGTCATAATAAAACTTCTCCACAACATTCTTCATCTTCACCATTTCGAAAAATTACTTCTTTCAACAAATTTATTTAAAAATGAATTAAAATTAAATAACACTATCAGAGGCGTGTTATACGCGTTTTAATAAGAAAAAACAATGTTGCCACAATAGATGTCACAAATGTCTACACGTAAACATTATAATATTGACAATTTAATTTCTTGAGGTAAAACTGTTGACATTATTATGTACAGAACTGTCAAATTATATTTCTCTCTTTAAAATTTTACGTGTACCTTTAAGTATAAATAAAATATAAACATGATGTTCAAAAAAAGTTATCAATTGTATGTGTTTTAAGATCTCGCATCTATTTACAACTACAACAAATTCTATTTATTTCCTTAAAATGTTATGTGTAGATCTTAACGTAATCTATTACTCAATTTATTGTCTAATACATATTCAAACATAAACTAGAGCAATGATGTTTGTATATAAGCAATCAAATGTGCTATTTTCTTTTAAAATTTTGCATCGATTACCAATAAAATAGTGAAGCTATATTAATTTGCAGATATTTTAAAACTTAAAATTTGTGTGTAAATGAATTCAAAAAGTGTTCTATAAGTTTTGAAGTAAAATTTGTCTCCCGTTTTTCTGCTGGCGTTATTTCCTATGTTTCTACGTAGAGTTACATATTTTTATGGAGATTTCTACACAAACCTAGAGGTACTACATCTATCTTGGCACTAGTTTTATGTGGTTGGCCCTGAATATGATAAAGAGTTAAATTTTTTCGAAAATAACACTTATACAGTTCGATGGTATTATCTACTAGCTATTTTCGAAATTTGTAAATCATCAAATTAACACTGTTTGTTAAAATTTATTTTTTGTTGTTATTATTATTCTTTAGGTTAGATTATTATTTCTTTGTGTAAAATTTATACTCCTTGTTTTTTTCTAATACTACGTTGGGATTTATTCTACTACCTTTATTTCACCCTTGGGTGGTAATTTTGTTATAAATTCTAATTAGTAAAACCGCTAACGGTGTTCTTTCTAAGCATTGTCAAGTCTATTATTTAAGTTTTTATCTAAACTTTTACTCGTTTCAACGGCATCAAGCCTACAACATCAACAGTATATTTTAACACAAATTCAAGTTATTTTTAATTAAGATAAGTTTTAATTATTAAAAAACACTAATTACTTGCTCATCTTTGAGAAAATTAATTAATCGCAGTGTTTGATTAATTGGATAGTTTTTTATTTCATTTCAGATCACCATTTAATACCAACAACTTTGGGAATATTTCTTAGTTTTCTGCTTTTTTTACCACATATCGTGGGGCATTTGTTGTTTTTGATATTTCAATTACTTGTTCTCTTACATATCAACCGCTCGCTTTTGCACCAACCATAGTTTTGATTACTCGGACGGACGGAATCCTTGTAAAATTTTATATATTTTTTTTTATTGAAATAAATATAATATCGTGAAGAAAATACCGGGGTAAATTGATAATTTTTATAATTATTTTAAATATCGCGCGTGATCGTAGTGAAAATAAAAAAATTATCTTGTGTATATTCTTCTTCGCGGTACCAGTTAACACCCTACGGTCGGTCAGTTTGACTGTGAGTTGCTTTTCTAATTGGAAAAAAATGTTGGAGAATATATATTTAATAAAATTTAATTTTAATTAGGATTGATAATTTTTATTTGTTTTGTGTAATTAATCCAAATGTAATTATATTTGTTCCAAATAATTATTTCTTTTTCTGAATAATTTGGTTTCAATCGTAAGAAGAATGTCTGTTTTACCACTAGATAAATTTATTAGAGCTTCGAATTCTATTATTGCTGTTGAAGCTAACTTTAATTATATCAAAGATGAGGTTCATACTATTTTCGCATTAAAGTTTCACGGTGACGATTTTAAATTGTTATGGGATAAGGTTAAAGTGATATAAGAACAATGCCTGGACTACTTGAATACCTCGGATGACGTAAAGCCTGTTGATGTAGATGGAACGACTTCTAAGTATAGGGCTACGTACAGCGCGTATATTAATTGATTGTCGAGGATAGATGAAAAATTGCATGCTTCTGCAATTACAACCAATATATATATATATATATATATATATATATATATATATATATATATATATATATATAAATATATATATATATATATATATATATATATATATATATATATATATATATATATATATATATATAATATATATATATATATATATATATATATATATATATATATATATATATATATATATATATATATATATATATATATATATATATATATATATATATATATATATATATATATATATATATATATATATATATATATATATATATATATATATATATATATATATATATATATATATATATATATATATATATATATATATATAGTACCTTTATAGATTCTATTCGGAATATATAAAATAAAATCAATTAAAATTTTTCATTTAGCAGCATTTGAATTGCACAAAACAACGTTAACTAATTTCAACATTTATTATTTTCTTGCGAATCATTTTTGGAGTTAGATCTGCCCGATGTTTCGGGAGGATGCTCTAGAACTTCATCTATTAATCCCAATTCCTTTGCTTCCTCTGGTGACATAAAATTATCCCGTTCCATTCGTTGATATAATAGATCGTAATTTTGTTTTGTATGTTTTACGTATATATTTGTCAATTGTGTTTTTAATTTTACAATTTCCTGAGCTTGGATTTGGATGTCTGTTGCTTGCCCCTGTTTGAAAATTAAACAAAAAAGTTTTGTTAAAGCTTTTCACAAATTGTAATACATTGACATATTCTTATGCAATATTTATTATTGTCTTGATTATTTATAACAATATATGCAAATATTTATTAGTTTTTTTAATATTTATAAAAATACATGATATAATGTAATATAACATTATAATACAATTATGCATACTATAAGTGAAGCTACGCCAAGTTTGTGAAGGTCAGAAATCGTTTTCAATGCTTTATTTACTAATATATAATCTTAAGACTAATAGTTAGACTAAATTACTGTAAAGAGTGCGCTAATATACGAAGCCTGAAACTATTTTGGGTCCCAACAATAAGTCTTGCAAGTAGTTTTGAATGACCAAAAAGTATCAATAAATATTTCCTACGTATTTTCTCAAATTGTTGTAAATATATATTAATGCTCTCATTTGCGACATAACATGGTGCTCCATGGTCTTCAGAAACTTCGTATAAGATCAATGTTAGTATTTCTCGTTGATCCTCACAAATGGATACCATATGTCCGTACGTACTGGTCTCAATACGGTATTCTACTGGATGATTTCATTGCCAAGGCTAAGTTTTAACTAAGCTAAGTTTTTTAAAACCAGAAAAGACTGGTTGTTTCTAACTTCATATTTAGTTCCTTTATTTTAATGTGACAAGCTATGTACGAAGCTTATTTAAAAAATACCAAGTTACATCACATAATCTAAAAATCATTTCGCAAATAAGTATTTAACTGTTGGATGCGATATATGGGTTTCCACTTAAGCTGTCGTCAACTAATATTGAGATAATTATTTTTTCATTTGTAGGCAGATCAGAAATGTAAATTTATTAAATATTACTCATTAATCAATCCATTATATTTCATTCTTAATTCTCGATTTCCTAGATATGATTTTCGATGATATGGTATGAACCATATCCATAATGGTTATAATATTTTTTATCTCTGCAGCTATATGATTCACCTGTTCTATAGTTTCGTATTTTTGACGGAAAAAAATTGGAGAACTAGGGTGATATTTTTGTCATGTAAAACTTGCGTAATTATATTTTTATTGTATTAACTTTTTAAATATCTTTTACGTCATTTGCTTGTTTTTTGATCATTAGAAGATAATATAATTGATGACGAAATTGAATTATACACAGACGATTTCTTCAAAATCAAAATTTTCTTTTATGGTCTCACTAGTATCCTCTGGCCTAACAAAAACATCCACATAGGAAGATAAGTTCTTCGATATTTCATCAAAACAAAATTATTTGTTGGGAATGATGTACAAATAATTAAGCCCAGTTCCGTCATCATTCCGTAATGGACTTTGTGCTACTAACGGTGTTTTAATGTTCTTCGGTCGAACATATTTAAATCGACTTAGAATTTGATGTGATGCTGGAATATATATTCTTTATGGAGTTTTAGATTATAATGATATAAAATTAGGCTATGAGAATGTTTCTTGAAGCAGAAAAACATACATAGTGACAAGAAAAACAAGCAAAAAAAGTTTTCTACTCACAAGTCACGCGTTGTTGTTATCCTACAATCGTGAGCGAAGATATAGCGAGAGGGAAAATATTCTGAATGTGAAAAAGGCTCGATGTACTTGCCTTTTCACAAAATTTCACAAGAAATTTTATAAGCAACGAAATATTGGAGCACATAGTTGAAGCTTGGAGTATTTCTATAGAAATTATGAACAGTGGAGTATTTTTTAATTTAACAATATTCAAACAAGAAGGTCTTATTATATATTAAGAATTCCTGATCTTTACATTTTAGCCGATTAGATTTCCAAATTATGTGTTAAATTTTATTAGGATATATGCAATTAATAAAATTTAACACATAATTTAGTACAAAAATGCGGCGATCACATTATCCTTTTAGTAAATGTTTTTATATTTTTATAGAAACAGAAAAATATTTCTAGTTTCGAATATCACTATGTGCATTAAAAAATAAACTTCTAGCTCGTCTCTTAACTCTATTATGTGAATAGTTAAAATTCTTCAACGGAAACGTGTCACTGAGATGTAAAAACCAAATTTTGTATGAAATTATTTAATTCATTGTTCGAAATTTGAGAAAATCAAATCAGTTTTCAGTAAGAAGTTAACGTTTTGTTCGTAAGGACAAATGAAATAAACCTTAAAAAAAGTTCTTTACATTTATCCTGTCATTCGAAGAAAACGTCTCAAATGTTGAATAGATTTAGATACGGAAAAATCTTTTATTGCCTTGATTTTGTCATCGTCTACTTGCAATGTTCCATTTCCTATTATATATCCTAAGTATTGTACCTAAAAAAAAATTTTTCTTTACATTTATCGTTAATCCTACTTTACGTAATTGTGAGGCAACTTCCATCAAATTTGTAATATGTTCGTCAAAAGTCTGTGATACTATTAGTAATTAGTAAATTTATACAAAGGCTGATTAGGAACTGTAAAAACGTGTTTCGGTTTAGAACTTTCCTCCAATTTATTTAACTGGAGGAAGTCTAGCAATAAGTCCATCAATATTAATTTACGACTTAATTTTAGAGTAGTGCATCCCAATCCTTCCACTTCTAAATTAGGGAACGGTGCAACTACTCTGTCCAATCTCTGTTGTTCTTCATTTGTCAATTAAATTTTGTCTGAATCATTATCAATTCAGTGATTTTCTCCTATAGAAGGTGTATAAAAATTTATATTGTCCAAAAATCTAAACCACATATTATCTCCTTTTCTATTTTCGGTACTACTAAAAATTAAATTACATTGCCCTTACATCTCTTATATTGTTCCCTATTCTAAACTTATATTTTTTATAACTAAAAAATAAATAAGGTAGTATTGTAAGCTTCTTTGTGTGAATGCTATATTCGTTTATTGATTCGTGCCGAATTTTTAATATCCTCCACAACTAATATTGTGGAAAAGTAAAAAACAAGTAAGAATGCTGTATCCGGCTATGCCGAATTTTCAATTTCCTTCACCACAAATTTAATACGTTAGGTTCCGTAGATATACATATACATACACATACACTCACAAATGTATATAGTATATAATACAGAAACACTTAATGAATCATTATCAATTCAGTGATTTTCTCATATAGAAGGTATATAAAAATTTATATTGTCCAAAAATCGAAACCACATATTATCTCCTTTTCTATTTTCGGTACTACTAAAAATTAAATTACATTGCCCTTTACTTCTCTTATATTGTTCCTTATTCTAAACTTTAGTTACTGAATCGCCGCCTATTACGCTTTTGTTAGTACCACCATCAAGTTTATCGAATTTCGAATTCGTTTAGAAGATCTGGTGCTTGAATTAGAATTTCGAATTAAAGCTTTTTTATATACTCTAAGTCTTATATGAAAATTTGACCTGTACATTTCTCAATTGTTTATTATAGGATTGTTATTATCTTTATACCCACATCCGTAACAAAATATTCATCTTTTGTCCATGCAGTCGAAATATAAATGTTTAATTTTGTCACAATTTCAACATTTGTATTTCATTTTCATTGTCTACTTCGTCTAATTCACTCAATTCCGAAATACGTCCTTTAGTAGTTTTACAAGATCCTTCATCTCTTATAAATTTTTCGTCTTTCTTTACATCTCTTCACAAATGAGCTCTACTATGTATTTCTAAGTGAAGAAGTGTCGGATTTCACTTTTTAAATTTCTAATTAATGTTTCACAAAGATCGTGATCAGATAAAGGATTCTTCAATTTGTCCGTCATTCACGATATTATATCCAAATATTCGTCAAAATGTTCGTGTGGTTTCCGTCTACGTCGACGTATGAAAAAAGTTTTAAAGCGAAAACCGCTTTTACAGTTCCTAATAGGCCTTTGTATAAATTTACAAAAATGCCGTTTGTACTGTGTAATGCTCCGCAAACGTTGTGCCGACTAATGGACATGGTTATTGTATTTGTTTATTTGTATGAATTACTTATGGTATCACAGACTTTTGACGAACATATTATCAATTTGATGGAAGTTGCATAACTATTACGTAAAGCAGGATACTTAGGATATATAATAGGAAATGGAACATTGCAAGTAGACGATGACAAGATCAACTCAATCAAGGATTTTCCCTCACCTAAATCTGTTCAACAATTGAGACGTTTTCTTCGAATGACAGGATAAGTGTTAAGATAAGAAGATTTTTTGAAATGGTACAATACTTAGGATATATAGTAGGAAATGAAACATTGCAAGTAGACGTTGACAAGATCAAGGCAATCAAAGATTTTCTTTATCTAAATCTATTCAACATTCGAGACGTTTCTTCTAATGACAGGACCAACGATAAACACATGATTATTCGGAATTCACCTTCCCTTTAACAGAACTTTAATTTAAAGAAGTGGTAAGCAAAATATAGTACCAGACAATTTTTCTAGAGTTTATGAAGGTGAAAATATGATAGGAAGTATTGAAGTACTGAACCAAAAAAGGTTCATAACGAAAATTTTCGTTAATTTTTCGTAAATTCTTCAAATTGACAAAAAATCGTCAATATGACTATTTGAATTCGTTAATAAAAATGCGGTTAATTTGAATAGTTATTATACAATTTAAATAATATATTATTCAAATTTACCAAAAAATTATTTGTATTGATGAATATTATTCAGTTAAAATTTCATATTTAAATTAAATTTACTAAACTTTAGTTGAATTGAGGAAAGAATTACTTTAAATTGTTGTAATAAATGAATACATAAACTATTTAGGACCAAGTGAAGGAGTACTTCACATACAAACGAATATTGCTTATAGAATATCTTAAGAAAATTTTATTAAAATTAACTTTGATTCAGGTGAATATAGACAATTTTGTAAGGATTTTATAAATTCTGGTTTACCGGACTTCAGAATAATAGCCAAATATATTATTAAAAGAACAGATTTTACAATAGGACAATGGGACAAGTCAAATTTGTTAAAACTTTTTGTACCGACAGAACTTAGAAAAGATGTATAGCTTATACATACCAAGCACATTACATGGAGGAATTAGTTTTTTCTATTGGCCAAAACGTCGGCAGGTTATAAAAATTATATTGCAAATTGTGATTTATGTAAGACACCAAATACCCCTACTATTAAGGAAAATGGTTAAAACAGAAATTTATTTATTAAACCACTGCCTAGGACTAGAAAATGCAACCTTAAGAACAATAACGGGCTGTATTCAAATGTCCTCCTACTTATTCAGTTGTTACAATACAATGTAGTTTTGCTGGTAAATTAGAAACAACCGTAGTTGCTGCCGAAGAAAGTGAAATAATTCCTCTAGAAAATGGCGAAAGCAAAGTTCAGAGAAATTATAGAACCAGTGATTAAATCAAAGCAGATGCTGAAAATTTGAAGAGAAGATTACTAAAATAAAGTCAGGGAAAAGGTCCGAAAGAAAACCTGGTAAAGTAAGATTCTTATAAGAAATTCTTTAAACATATTTTTTAAAAATATTAATTTTTAGTTTTTTATCTTCTTAAATTTTAATTTTTATTTCCTTTTAAAGGATTTGTTCATTTTTGGTATATGTTTATATTGTGAATTATCTATGTACAGACAAGAAACTCATATTTTGGTCTCACGCAAATGAACTTTGCTTTCGCCATTTTCTAGAGGAATTATTTCACTTTCTTCGGCAGCAACTACGGTTGTTTCTAATTTACCAGCAAAACTACATTGTATTGTAACAACTGAATAAGTAGGAGGACATTTGAATACAGCCCGTTATTGTTCTTAAGGTTGCATTTTCTAGTCCTAGGCAGTGGTTTAATAAATAAATTTCTGTTTTAACCATTTTCCTTAATAGTAGGGGTATTTGGTGTCTTACATAAATCACAATTTGCAATATAATTTTTATAACCTGCCGACGTTTTGGCCAATAGAAAAAACTAATTCCTCCATGTAATGTGCTTGGTATGTATAAGCTCAGTATACATCTTTTCTAAGTTCTGTCGGTACAAAAAGTTTTAACAAATTTGACTTGTCCCATTGTCCTATTATAAAATCTGTTCTTTTAATAATATATTTGGCTATTATTCTGAAGTCCGGTAAACCAGAATTTATAAAGTCCTTACAAAATTGTCTATATTCACCTGAATCAAAGTTAATTTTAATAAAATTTTCTTAAGATATTCTATAAGCAATATTCGTTTGTATGTGAAGTACTCCTTCACTTGGTCCTAAATAGTTTATGTATTCATTTATTACAACAATTTAAAGTAATTCTTTCCTCAATTCAACTAAAGTTTAGTAAATTTAATTTAAATATGAAATTTTAACTGAATAATATTCATCAATACAAATAATTTTTTGGTAAATTTGAATAATATATTATTTAAATTGTATAATAACTATTCAAATTAACCGCATTTTTATTAACGAATTCAAATAGTCATATTGACGATTTTTTGTCAATTTGAAGAATTTACGAAAAATTAACGAAAATTTTCGTTATGATGAATAAAGGTTTTATTGGCTGATATTTAAACGACTTTTCTGTAATTCTACAGCCTTTTTCATTATATTTACTACCTTTTTTGGTTCAGTACTTCAATACTTCCTATCATATTTTCACCTTCATAAACTCTAGAAAAATTGTCTGGTACTATATTTTGCTTACCACTTCTTAAAATTAAAGTTCTGTTAAAGGGAAGGTGAATTCCGAATAATCATGTGTTTATCGTTGGTCCTGTCATTAGAAGAAAACGTCTCGAATGTTGAATAGATTTAGATAAAGAAAATCTTTGATTGCCTTGATCTTGTCATCGTCTACTTGCAATGTTTCATTTCCTACTATATATCCTAAGTATTGTACCATTTCAAAAAATCTTCTTATCTTAACACTTATCCTGTCATTCGAAGAAAACGTCTCAATTGTTGAACAGATTTAGGTGAGGGAAAATCCTTGATTGAGTTGATCTTGTCATCGTCTACTTGCAATGTTCCATTTCCTATTATATATCCTAAGTATCCTGCTTTACGTAATAGTTATGCAACTTCCATCAAATTTATAATATGTGCGTCAAAAGTCTGTGATACCATAAGTAATTCATACAAATAAACAAATACAATAACCATGTCCATTAGTCGGCACAACGTTTGCGGAGCATTACACAGTACAAACGGCATTTTTGTAAATTTATACAAAGGCCTATTAGGAACTGTAAAAGCGGTTTTCGGTTTAAAACTTTTTTCTAATTTAATTTGCCAAAAGACATCTTTCAAATCAATTTTCGAAATATAGTAAACTGGAGGAAGTCTAGCATCTTTTTTTTTTTTTACATCTTAGATCTCATACGTCGACGTAGACGGAAACCACACGAACATTTTGACGAATATTTGGATATAATATCGTGAATGACAGACAAATTGAAGAATCCTTTATCTGATCACGATCTTTGTGAAACATTAATTAGAAATTTAAAAAGTGAAATCCGACACTTCTTCACTTAGAAATACATAGTAGAGCTCATTTGTGAAGAGATGTAAAGAAAGACGAAAAATTTATAAGAGATGAAGGATCTCGTAAAACTACTAAAGGACGTATTTCGGAATTGAGTGAATTAGACGAAGTAGACAATGAAAATGAAATACAAATGTTGAAATTGTGACAAAATTAGACATTTATATTTCGACTGCATGGACAAAAGATGAATATTTTGTTACGGATGTGGGTATAAAGATAATAACAATCCTATAATAAACAATTGAAAAATGTACAGGACAAATTTTCATATAAGACTTAGAGTATATAAAAAAGCTTTAATTCGAAATTCTAATTCAAGCACCAGATCTTCTAAACGAATTCGAAATTCGATAAACTTGATGGTGGTGCTAACAAAAGCGTAATAGGCGGCGATTCAGTAATTAAAGTTTAGAATAAGGAACAATATAAGAGAAGTAAAGGGCAATGTAATTTAATTTTTAGTAGTACCGAAAATAGAAAAGGAGATAATATGTGGTTTCGATTTTTGGACAATATAAATTTTTATACACCTTCTATAGGAGAAAATCACTGAATTGATAATGATTCAGACAAAATTTAATTGACAAATTTACAAGAATGCCGTTTGTACTATGTAATGCTCCGCAAACGTTGTGCCGACTAATGGACATGGTTAATATTTAAAAACTCATGTATTTGTTTATTTGAATTACTAATAGTATCACAGACTTTTGACGAACATATTACAAATTTGATGGAAGTTGCCTCACAATTACGTAAAGTAGGATTAACGATAAATGTAAAGAAAAATAGTTTTTTAGGTACAATACTTAGGATACATAATAGGAAATGGAACATTGCAAGTAGACGATGACAAAATCAAGGCAATAAAAGATTTTTCCGTATCTAAATCTATTCAACATTTGAGACGTTTTCTTCGAATGACAGGATAAATGTAAAGAACTGTTTTTTTAAGGTTTATTTCATTTGTCCTTACGAACAAAACGTTAACTTCTTACTGAAAACTGATTTGATTTTCTCAAATTTCGAGCAATGAATTAAATAATTTCATACAAAATTAGGTTTTTACATTTCAGTGACACGTTTCCGTTGAAGAATTTTAACTATTCACATAATATATATATATATATATATATATATATATATATATATATATATATATATATATATATATATATATATATATATATATATATATATATATATATATATATATATATATATATATATATATATATATATATTCTTCACTGGTTTTTGGGAAGGGGTCTTATAAGGGAGCAAAATTTAGACGAAGATTGCTTATATTTATAATATACTTTGATTATATTTAGAAAAATTATTGTGCTTAATTTTAATTGAATTGAGCTATAGGAAAATATGGACCAATATAGGACAAATTATTATAATATCTTCAGAACAGTTAGTAAAATAATTGTGTCGAATTTCAACATAATTGGTCTTTATTTACTCGTTTTATAAGCTGAAAACTGTATTCGGTGAGGGGCCTAATATAACATATATTTAGAATCGTTAATAATAAAATATATATAGAGTAGTTAAAAAATTAATTGTGCCAAATTTCAATAGAATTGATTCAAATTTTAGAGTTCGATAAGCTATAAATCATATTCCGGGAAGGGGACTTATATGGCAACTAGATCAATTAATGATCCCAGAACAATACGACTTCTTTGGATTTATTATTATATCAAAATAAGTATGTGACAAATTTCAGTAAATTATTTTAAAAATTGCGGCAGATATGACACACAGAGTTTAGGGTGTATCAAAATTTTGCATATTATCGCCTATAACTTTTTTCCTTTTAATCAGAATTTGATGATATTTACGATGATTTAGCACGTACAATTGTATGCTTAAATTAATTTTTTGTTTAAGTCCAATTATATTTTTACAAGAAATTGGATAAGTTCTTTTTCGGAATTTTAAGGTTGTTTCAGTTATCGATCCATAACTTTCTTGTTTATAAACCGATATGGTTTTAAATAGCAAACTGCTCAGGACAATAACAAACGATGTGGCCAATTTCATTGAATTATATTTGATTTGATGCAACAATATATATATATACATTGTAGGGTCTGAGATGATTCCTTCTTGGCGTTACAGCACGTTTTTCCATGTATCATGTTTAAAAGTCTTATCAATTTCAAGTTTTTTCCGGTAATGAGACTATAGCAAATTATGAGCTGATATTCACCAAGAAAGTTAGGCATATCCAATTTTTTAAATAAAACGAAAAAGGTTGATACACATATAATGTAAATTACGTATTATAGGTCATTATTGACTAGTTTTATAAGCCGGGAAGGGATCTTATATGAGATTGGCCAAATTAATATTATAATTTAAAGTTGGATTTATTTAAGAGTTTTATAAGCTCAAACCCATCAAAGAGGCCTTATGTGGGAGCTATAACAAAATATGGACAGAGATTGGCCAAATTATTAATATATTTTAAATATAGTTAGAAAAAAAATTGTGCTGAAATTCAAAAATATTGGGGTTTATTTAAATGTTTTATACACTCAAACGCGTTAATGTATATGTTTGATTATACAATTGTATAAGTAATAACATTAAATTAGCGCAACTTAAAAAAGAAAAAAACAAATTTAAACGGCATATAATAATTGAATTATGCTATTTTAATTATGTTTACTGAAGGTCATTAAACTAAAATCAAAAATAGCAATTAAGAAGAAAATACAACACCATATAACCACATCCCATCAACTTTGGGCGATCACTAATGAAAGTACTTTCATCGATACCAAGTAAGATATTTTTATAACCTCCACCACCACAAGTGGTGAGGGTATATTAAATTTGTCATTCCTTGCGTAACGTTAAGAGGGAATCATCTCAGACCCTACAATGTATATATATTATTGCAACAGTCCGTCTGTCTGTTGGAAATATTCTCACGTTAAATAATTGTTCGAATTCAATAAAACTGGGCCACATCGTTTGTTATTGACCTAAGCAGTTTGCTATTTAAAACCAGCTATATCGGTTTATAAACAAGGAAGTTATGGATCGATATCTGAAACAACCTCAAAATTCCGAAAAAGAACTCTTCCAATTTCTTCTAAAAATGTAATTGGACTTAAACAAGCAGTTTGCTATTTAAAACCAGCTATATCGGTTTATAAGCAATTAAGTTGTAGACCAATATCTGAAACAATCTAAAAATTTCGAAAAAGAACTTTTCTAATTACTTCTAATAATGTAATTGGACTTAAAAAAATTAATTTTAGCATAAAATTTTACGCGCTCCATCATCGTGCAAAAGGTTATCAAAATCTGATTAACAGGAAAAAACTTATAGGCTATAATATGCAAAATTTTGATACACCCCAAACTCAGTGTATCATATGGGCAGCAATTTTTAAGATAACTTACTGAAATTTGTCACATATATTTATATATTTAATAAATCTAAAGCAGCCATATTATCCTGGGATCATTTATTGACCCAGCTGCCATATATGTCCCCTTCCCGGAATATGATTTATAGCTTATAGAACTTTAAAATTTGAAATTTGGCACAATTAATTTTTTAACTATTCTAAATATATTTTATAAATTTAATTAACATCGGTCCATATTTTGAGCTCCCATATAAGGCCCCTTCCCGTAAAATGATTTATAGGTTATAAAACTTTTAAATTTGAACCAGTTCTATTGAAATTTCGCACAATTTTTTTTAACTATTTATATATATATATATATATATATATATATATATATATATATATATATATATATATATATATATATATATATATATATATATATATATATATATATATATATATATATATATATATATATATATATATATATATATATATATATATATATATATATTTCGACTTTTTATTGTATATGTTTCATTTTCATTTCAAAAAATATTAAATTTATATGATACATTTTTTTTTTGGTTTTCAAGCTCACACGTAGGTTAAACTGATTTGAGATCATTATACACAAAGATTGGTTCCTGATAATCATGATCATGGTAGGGCGGGAATAAATGGTATTATATCTAAATCACTCAAAGATATCATTTTATAAAGGAGCTATAGGAAAATATGTACCGATATTGGGCAAATTAATATTATATCTTCAGAACAGTTAACAAAATAATTGTCTCGAATTTCAATAGAATTGGTCTTTATTTACTCGTTTTATAAGCTAAAAACTGTTTCCGGTGAGATGCCTGATATTGGAGCTACATCAAACTATTGATCGAGATTGTTCTACTTAAAAATATACATTAAAAAAGTTAAAAAGAATTCATTGTACTAAGTTCCAATAAAATTGGTCTTTAATTGTTTAATAAGCTCAAACCCGTTTTCCGGGAAGAGGCTTTATATGGGAGCTATATCAAAATATGGACCAATGTTAATAAAATTTATATCATGTATTTAAAATAGTTAAAAAATTATTTGTGCCAAATTTCAATAGAATCATATTCCGGGAAAGATCCTTTTTCGGAATTTTGAGATTGTTTTAGATATTGGTCTAAAACTTCCTTGCTTATAAACCGTTATACCTTGTTTTAAATAGCTAATCGCTTAGGACAATAACAAACGATGTGACCAAAAATTTAATTCGGACAATTATATGAGAATGTGAGGATGTTTCCAGCAGACACACAAAGCTAAATCGACTCAGTTTTTGATTTGATACAATAACATATATACATTGTAGGATCTGAGATGATTCCTTCTTGGCGTTACACACGGAATGACAAACTTAATCACCACTTGTGGTGGTGGATATATAAACTTTACAAAAGAGCGAAGAGTTGTTGTAAGTCTCTCCACACTCGACAAATGCTTGTAAGACATTCAGCACAAAATCTTTAGTACTAATCACAATGTTCTTAAAACTACCTAGATTTATATCAATATAATCCTTATCGCACAAAAATGCAATGAAACGCATGTGTGAAAGACAAGGGTTAATCAAAATATAAGTCGCACTTGCGTGAGACCAAAATATGCGTTTTTTATCTATACTTAGATAATTCACAATGTAAACATAAACAAAAAATGAACAAATACATTAAAAAGAAATAAAAATGTAAATAACTAAAATTTAAAAAGATAAAAAAACTAAACATTAATATTTTTTAAAAAATATGTTTAAAGAACTTTAAACACTCTACGTTGGTCCAAACACGGCATCTTACTCTATGAGATTTTGTTTCGGAAATTTCCCCTGACATTATTTCAGCAATCGTCTCTTCAAATTTTTAGCATCTGCTTGGATTTTATCATTGGTTTCTTTGATCTTTGCTTTCCCCATTTGCTAGAGAAATTATTTTACTTTCTTCGGCAACCATAGTTGTTTCTAATTTACCAGCAACAGTACATTGTGCTGAGGTTGTTGTGACAACTGGATGGAATAAGTATATTTTATCAATTTTAGTTTATGTTGTTGTTCAACTCCAGGCCAAGGAATCTGGCAACTTAGATTGGTTGGGTTCATAGATCTTCAGGACATAATGAGGGTGGATCGGACTGGCAGTTGAATAAATGTCGTGTATCATGTGGTCCTTGGTCACATGCAGGACATAGGTTTGGGACGGCACGTCAATTCGAGACCAGAAAGCATTGAGCCTATTGCTCCATCCCGATCTTAGTTGTGCCAGAACAACTTTTAACAAACTTTTCATTGTCAGCAGTGAGCGGTAAGAAACCTCCAAACACGACGTTCATACGGCAAGTTGAAACCGCGGAATTCGAGGCTTCTCTGTAAATGTCGTTCAAAGCTGTCATATACGAATTCTGATCCAAAGGATCTTGCACATACCTATGCATGATATGCTCATATATAAGAATATCCTTTCTCACATGCCTCGGCGGTAATTCCAATTGCATAGTATTAAAGTTAGAATGATTTCTGCATTTCATTCCTTAATTGGAAAGATCTTCCTCATGTAGATGGTGAATTGAGGGCATTTGGATAAAGCCTTTTATGATTCTTAAGGTTTCATTTTGACACCTTTGGATATTTTTCCACTGCATATCACTTAGCGATGGTGTCCACACTGAAGCAGTATAATTCAATACTAACCGGCCAATCATTTTAAATGTAGCTAATAAGGTTTTTTATCCATATCCAAGTATTGCCGGCTAATGCTTTGAAGTTCTTATTTCTGCTTCGCATCCTGTGCATGATTGAAATGTCATGCGCTGAAAAAGTGAATAGGCTATCGAATGTAATTCCCAAAACCTTTAGGTGGTTAACTGTTGGAATTTGTACTCCATCGCCCGGGACGCCTTAATTCATTTTCACCACTTTTATCCAGGTGGTGAAGAGATGAAGCAGTTAATGGCGCTGGGGAAAGTTTCATGTCTCGTGCATTGAAAAAGTTGTGGATTTCGCTGAGATAACGATTTACAAACTCTATGGCCCGTAGCCGTTATCGTACAATCATCCGCATATGTAATCGCATCTTCTTCGGGTGGAGACGCTGGGAATTTCGAAACGTATAAATTAAACAGGACTCCGCCTGGTCGCACTCTACGGGACTGCAATTTGTTGTCTTGAAATTCAATGAACGACTGACGTCCCCTCATATAATTCACAATCCACCTTTTCAAGTTGATCGACAATGAGGACTGCAGGATGCTTTGGAAGAAAACTTTATGGCTCATCGTATAAAATGCCTTTGATAGGTCAAGAGCTACCAGAATTGTACGTTTACATGGTCACTGCTGGCTCAAACCATGCGTGATCTGAGTTGTTAAAGCTGTTAATGCTGTTATCGTGCTATGTATTTTACGGAATCCAAGGAGGTGGCGACTGCTATGAGATGACTGTTCTGCTGGGGTGGAGAAGAGTTTTTGTAACAGGAAGGAAATCGGCCTGTATGAGTGTCTCTCATTCGCACTTTTGATGTGATGTTGGTTGCTAACAGACGTGTTTTAATTCGAGTGCGGATAAAAAGTTTGTGAAAACTGATAAAAAGTTGAAAATAGTGTATTACTGCGCCTGCTTTTCGGTTTTGTTGTTTTTGAGACTCCCCTGGACTTTGTCAAAGAAGTCTCAAAATTTCCGTCCAAAAGTTAGGTTAGGTACAAACTAAACTGGTCAATACTGCCTTATAAGACTTATTGGTGATAAGTGCGGGTGGTGTATTCGATAAACTAGTGTTCGGTTTACTACTGTCGGGCGTTATGGCTGGTGGACCAGCTTTGTCCAAAGGACATCTGCGGCACCGGCCGCCCCTATAGCGCCCCGTCGTCGTGTGGTGCAGGTAGCTGCTGCTGCAGCTTCCAGTGCACCGGTGAAGGTTCCCAAACCAATGGAGACATGGTCGATTGTTGTTAAGAAGGGCGTCACGATTAGTGACCATGTGGAACGGATTGATCAGTGGGTAGACGACGCAAGATCAAGCACAGTCGCAAGACCAAGCACTTTTGATTCGTCTTACCGGTTCGTCTGATCTAGCATCTCGGAAGCTGACTTCCGTTCAGCTTTACGACGATATAAGGACAGAATTGTTAGGGCTAAGGAGGACGATTGGAGGAGTTTCATAGGAGACAATAGGGATGATCCTTGGGGTACAGTTTACCGTATTTCCAGGGGGAGGAATAAACGTAAGGCAGACCTTTCTCCCCCTTCAAGTTGGCAATTCGACATTGTCGCCTTGGAGAGAATGTACCAACGTACTACTGGGAGTGATTTTTCTAATGGCGGAATCGATTAACTACTCTCCTCTCATTAGGGACATGGTTGATCCTCCAATCTTGGTAAGCTCAGAAGTTTCGGACAGTGTGTACCGAGTCAAGAGCAGAAAATCGCCGGGTACTGATGGTATGACTGTAGAGATGTGCAAAAGCATCCTTAAGACCATTTCCCAGTACTTGAGAAGTGCATTCGCGAGGGCCATTTCCCCGAAGCCTGGAAGAGTTGTAATTATCTTTAAGTCTCGTGATGGGGTAAGGAGTAATCCCCGCTCATATCAGTCATCAGTCTCCCTCCGGTACTTGGAAAAGTATTGGAAAGAATAATGGTATCTCGACTTAAGGAGTGTTACAACAAAGATCCTTCTGAGTTTTAGTTTGGTCAAGAGTAGTGTTGGCGGCTCGTCTGCTAAATTTGTCTTACCTATATTTAACGTATGAATTCATACGTGATGCTGACTTCGTACGTCGATGTCCAGACTTTGGCTTCGGCCTGAGCCTGGGATTTTTACTTACGGGACATGGCTCTCTTAATGCATTTTTGCATAAAAGGGGTCTGTCCGAAGCTCCGGAATGTGTTCATACTATGGGGAAATTAGGAATTTAGATAGTATGGGAATAGTTCATACTGGAGTGGGTTGGAATTATAGTAGGGCCTTAGAGGACAATCGAACGTTAGGGATGTTGGGCGACTCTGCGCGTCAAGTTTTTGTTAGGAGAAAGAGGGTCAATAGTGGAGGCAACCCCGATATGTGATCACCCCTCGTGATGCTCCCTGTTGTGTGCTCGTTGGGGGCGCTGGTAGACGCATTGTATTCACCCAGTGCGAAAAGCACAGTGAGGTTAGGCCTCACGTTAAAAACTTCGTCGTTGTACCTCATTCGAATCTTTCCAAGATTTCAATATGGGAATGACTCTACCCATTTGAAAGGCATCGGGTATTAACAGGCTCTGCATTGACAAGTTGAAAACCGTTGTCAAGTACTCACACTCGCCAAGGTTCTTAAACAATAGCATTAATATTACGTCGGGGCCAATCACTTTGGATTGTTTAGTCGCATTGAGGTGTAAATATTTGTACACGACTGGATGGTTATGAAGTTTGCTAACAACAATTCGTTTCGCCTTGTTGGCAATCATTAGGGTCGGAAATGGTTTTGTTTACATGATTTATCACAACCATATCATCCTTCTTCTTGGGATTTAAGAGAAATCGGACAGTCGACCACAGTTTATTTACACAAGTACCTAGGTTGCATTTGCTAAAGTTTTTTATACGTCGATTTTATTTATTGAATCTGCCTCTCTTTTAAGGCCTCATAATAAGTATTGAAATCTTATAAACTTAATTTAAATTTTACCATCTAGGAGGATCACATCTCCCTCGCCCGTGAGACTTATATTAGCATATCGGTAAATTTTAGACTGTGCGCTCTGTATAATATTAACATTCGTTTTGCAGGGCGTTTCCCATAATTGGATATCATATGTCCATATTGGTTTTAAAACGATTTCATACAGGATGAGTTTATTGTCAAGGCTTACTTTAGACTGATTGTTAATTATTATAAATGGCGGCGCCATGTAAGTCGCATATCCAAATGAATACCGAGGTTCGTAACATAATCACACTGGGGGATGTTAACAACGTTAGAAGAAACAGGTAAACAGTTTCCTTTTCAAAATGCGAAGATGACGTGCTTACTTTTCAGCTCATTTATATTTATTCTCCAATTCTTCAACCATATATCCAAACGTCTCAAATAAATGTCAGGGTATGGGAATCTAAGTTAGGATCCTTGTGTGTACTGAGAGTTACCGTATCATCAGCAAATGTTGAAAGTAGAGTGGGTTCTAGAACACTTCCCTAAGGAACACCAGCCTTTATGCAAAATTTCTCAGTTATAAAGTCGTTACATTTTATACTGAAATTTCGATTACCCAAATAGGATTCTAACAATATATGAGTACATGGTGGTTAAAGATGTTAATTTAGTATACTAAGCCCCTATGCCATACTTTATCAAATCAATAATTCAATAGTTCCATGCTTTTCCCGAAAACTATACTGGTGCTCTGGGATAATATTTCTATTATGTAAGTATTGTATTTTTCTTTGGAATATTTTTTCAAATACATTTGTCATGCAAGGCTAATAGGTCTATGGGATGATCAAATCCTTTCTAGGTTTCGGTTTCTGGGATAATATTTCTATTATGTAAGTATTGTATTTTTCTTTAGAATATTTTTTCAAATACATTTGTCATGCAAGGCTAATAGGTCTATGGGATGATCAAATCCTTTCTAGGTTTCGGTATCATTAAAATCTGCGAAACTTTTCATATCCTAGGAAAGATTCCTATTCGTATCATCCCGTTGATAGCACAATTGTTATTGTTGTAACAGCTGGAAATAAAAAGTACATTTAATCAATTTTAGTTCATGTTATTGCTCAACTCCAGTCCTAGGAATCTGGCAACCTCGACTGGTTGTGTCCAAAGATCTTCAGGACAAAGTGAGGTTGGATTGGACTGGCATTTGATTTGATTTGATGTGGTCCCTGACCACATGCCGGATATAGGTTTGGGATGGCACGGTCAATACGTGACCTGTAGGCATTCAGTCTATTGCTCCATCCCGATCTCAATTGTGTCAGAACTACTCTTGTTGATCGCGGTAAATTCACAGAGACGCCTCAAATTCCGCGGTTTCAAGTTACCGTATAAATGTCGTGCTAGGAGGCCACCCACCGCCCATTGCAGACAATGAACGGAAGACAGCACAATTAATCATAGTCGGTGTAGCTATATCATATCCAGGCAATTTCCTGACACTAATATTATATCTAACAACTAAATTAATATCCTCTGGGCTAATGACAATTCTGTCATCACTTTCTGGTATTTGTTCTGGTGTTTCTTCAATTTCAATTGTTTGTAGGGGAATTCGGTTGGAAAACTTTACTTAAAAAGTCTTCAAATAAGTTGGCTTTTTTATTTGAACTACGCGCCCAGGTACCGTCAGCTTTTCTTAGTGGACTTTGTGCCCTTCTTTCGAACAGCTTTGGATTTAGAGTGTTCAAGGGCTAGAATTATCAACGTCGTAAAGTCGTTAATAAGCTTGTTGACATCTTCCTCACACTGAAACTTATGATTCGTGTGGATGTGACTACTAATATATTTTCGATATTTCATCCAATTTATTCTTCTAAAAGAATTTGTCGGACTATTAGTTGTATCAGATACACTATAATACTTCAATATTGTAGGTGAATGGTCAAAAGATAAGTAATTTGAGATTTTCATTGTAACCGAATTTCGATTAATATTTTTAGAAAAGCCAAATTCATAAGATCTGGAATTTTCCTATGATCGGCAGTACTTTATATAACTGTCTACCTCTGGAAGTTATTAACCTAGATCCCCAATATGTATGTTTGGCGTTATAGTCGCCAAACATACATATTGGGGATCTAAGATTTAAGTTCCCAGAAGTACATTCGAGATGAATCGAAGTTACCTGCATACAATTTTTCGAGAATCCATCTAGGTCGAAATGTTTCAATCGGATTCAAATTAGTTTACCAAATCCACCATGTGCCTTACCATCAGGGTGATTAGTACTATAAAATAAATAACCTGAAACTTGAAGATTATACTATTTCTACTTCTTCATTAAGAGGATTTGAATCAGAGAGAGTATATAGGACGTGTCTCGTTTTTCTTCAGTTTGTTATCATTTCGTCTTAGTTCAAGACGAAACATAGGTTGTGGTAGTTTTCTCTACTAAAAATATTATAAATGTATAAAAAACCTTTTTACTTTCATTTAGGTAGTGAGAGATTTTTCTGCAACAATCCTCAGTGTACACCACTATCTTAGTTTTATACACTCCACCTTATTGGTACAATATGAAAAAAAATTCCAATAATGTCCACAAATTTTTTTATCAAAATACTTGAGCTGGGCTCACGAAGATATAATGGTAAATTCTCTGAAGCCGGGCCAGTCTGCTTTCTATTGGTTCATATATGTAAAATCAATACAGAATGCAACGCACGATATCAATATTAATTTTACAAAAGAGTGAGAAGTGGTTGTAAGTCACTCCACACTCGGTGAATGTTTGTCAGACATTAAATTTATTATTTAATACAAAATTTTAATCTAATCACAATATTCTTAAAACTATCTAGAATTAATATTATATTAATATATTACTAATCGCACAGAAACGCACTGAAACACATGTGTGAAAGACAAGGGTTAATCTAAATATAAGTCGCACTTGCTTCAGACCAAAATACGCATTTGTTATCTGTACATATATAATGCACAATATAAACATATACATAAAATGAACAAATACATTTTAAAGTAATAAAATTTAAAATAAAATTGTAAAAGAATAAAAAAACTAAAAATTAATAATTTTTAAAAATATGATTAAAGAATTTTAAACACCAACAAAGTTAAAAATGTTTGTCAATTAGTAATTATTGTTTTATTAACAAAGTTAAAAGACTGAACAATTTTCTTAATTAAGAAAAGGTCAAAAATGGGTTAAACATTTGTTTTGTCTCTGAAACTATAAGAGATATTTTCGAAAAATGAAGAAACCCGAGATGTTTTTTTCTGGCACACTGAGCAGAACCATGGTCCGTGATCCTTTTCAATTCCGGCGCGGACCAGTAATATGCGGAGCAGTACTGCCGCAATGTTCTGCTCCGATGACAAAAATGTAATTCTCGCTTCCGTTGCTGAGGTGACAGACCTTGGCCGAAGAATTTCGGGTTATTCCGATACCAAGAACCAGTTGTCGCGGGAATGCACCCGAGATGGTTAACTTTGGAGGTGTCACCCACTACTAAGGCACAGTGGGTTCTGGAGATGGGAAGTGGATCTACAACGTTAGTCACCTCTGGTGTGAGATTTTTTTAAATCGCGAAAATTTTATTTATGATTTGATTGAAGAAATATTTTATATACATATAGCCTTTATAATTCTCTACAAAAAATACGCTTAGATGTGTGGGATAACTCTTATAGTTTAAGGGATATTTAGATCAAAGTAAAATTTTTACCCATTTTTTTTGAACTTGGTAGACTTTATTTAAAATAATCTTTAAAATATTATTTGAATTCTGTATAAAATTCTAAATGTATAAGGACGATATATCTAAGTGGATTCAATAAAAAGATATATTATTTTGAAGTAGAAATTAAAAAAATCGTATTTCTTTCTGATTTTTTTTTAAAGGTGGTAAAAATTTTTCACTTTAAAATCCATATAAGCAAATTTGGAGGCTTTAGGGACAATAATTTCCCTACTAGCTCTATCGGAATTTCGTAAATTTTCAAATATAAGGACTATCTATACGTGTATTTTTATTCAATTCATGTAAGAAATTTTTATAAGAAGTATATGTATGTGATATTTTTAATTAAATCATAAAAAATGAAAACAAATTTATCAAACATGTTTACTAAACAGCAAATATAATTTTTCATAAACAAATCGAAATTGTCCAGTAGAAAACAAACTGCATAAAACAAAAAAACATTTTTACATATAATCCTAACCTGTGCCTATTTATGTACACAAAATTCTTCGGCACAGCGTGAATACCAGTGTTGCCACTGATTAATTTGAAGACCAATATTGCCAGCGTTTGATCTAAAAACTACACTAAGGCGACACGTAAATTACACATTGGAAGAGAAATTACACACGAATTTTTATTTAATCGTAGATAATAATGATCCAAAAAAATATTAATGTTTTTCTATTTGATTAATTCAAGAAATACTTGAGATCAATATTTCGAATTCTTAATTTTAATTACTGTTTTTACAGATTTCTTCATTTATAAAAAAATCTATTCTGCAATTTTTAAACTATAGAAACATTGGAGAAAAATTAAATTTAAATTATTGCAAAGATTTTTTGTTCTAAGAAACTAAACTGGATTAAGTTGAAATTTTTCAAAAACCATTATCATACACTAGCTATTCATTGTCATGTTGTTCCAAATTTCAAGTTTTCAATATTATCTGTAATAGAATACATTTGATAAGTAAAATTAAATGTGAATTTAACTTGATTAAATTTTCTATGATATTTGAGGATATTTGCTCATTACATTCCAATATAAGATTTTTTATATTTGAATAGGAACGTAGTGAAAATATGTCTCTGACTTGGTTTTTACCTTTATTGAAATAGGCTTTTCTGTTTGAAAAATGAATATATGGGACAATAAAAAATATTTTGTGTAAAAATTCAGTAATACTAGAAAAATTTAAATTACACATAATTTGCAAATCAATTCATCAATTACACATAGGGTACAATTTAAAATAAAGTTTTCGATCAACATGTGTAATTAATCATTGCAGTGACAACAATACTGAAGACAATTTTTTTGTGAGCATAAATGAAATTTTGTGAGAGAGTATTAAATGATATTCTTTGCTGAAACTAATAAACTTATTTTGCGTAGGTACCTGTGCACCTCCCGATGGCTGATGTATCATAATTCTCGAGTTTGGTAACGAATAACGCATTCCCGGTGCACCACCTGTAAGTAACAAAGAACCCATTGAGCAAGCCTGCCCTACGCACCAAGTAGCTATAGGAGGTTTTACGTATTGCATTGTATCATAAATAGCTAATCCAGCTGTGACAACACCTCCAGGCGAATTTATGTACAAGTGAATAGGTTTATTCGAGTTTTCCGATTGTAAAAACAATAACTGTGCTACCACTAATGAACTTAAATCATCATTTATTGATCCCATTAAACAAATTATACGTTCTTTAAGCAGACGAGAAAAAATGTCATAAGCACGTTCTCCTCTACCAGTTTGTTCAACAACCATTGGTATTAAATGTATACCACGCATAAAACATCTTGGCTACAAAAGAAACAAACGTTTACCACTTGAGTTTTCAACAAAATCTGTTTAACTTACAGATACTCTATTAAATAATTTCAACATAATATCCATGTACTTTTGTCAAATCCATATATGTATGCAGGTTATTTTTGAGTAATAAATTACTTAACATGGGAAGTCTATATAAATCGTAAACAGAACGTGTAAAAATAGCAGCCTATTAACAATAAAGTTCACCACCATCAAGACAAATTCAATGAAGCGGTAATAACTACAACAATTCAAATTGTTATATTCAAGGCCAATTAATTAGGTGAATTCATGATGATAATAACTACAATATCCCATTTTTTCAAAAACATATTTTCAAAAAATAAACAAAATATTTTTTTTTAACAAAAAATATACGTCTATGCTTCCAGTGCAGAAACTTAAAACACAAAAAAATAACAAGAAAAACTAAAAAAATGACGAACAAAACAAAATTATTACGTACCGTACACATGGCGTTTACAAGAGTAATTGGTTACAAAAAATTTATGTATAACAAGAGAAAGGGGATAAAAGAAAATGTTAAATAGGATTTAAAACATAGAACTGCTACTGAGCAGTAATCAGCAGCTGTTTACACTGAGCGCATAAAAATCCCGCCCCTTGCAATACTGCAACAAGAAAGGCAAAGGATAAAGCGGTTAAAAATAACACCTGAAAACAGAGTTTATATGAGTAAATAAATAAAAGCAAAAAACGAGCAATTCATTTCTTAACAATAAAAATAATAATAATAATAATAATAATAATAATAATAATAATAATAATAAAAAGAACAATAAAAACAAAATAAATTTTAATAATGGGGCTGTCCCACATTAATTATTATTGTTGCCGAGTTTTGCGAGCACCGTCCTGAGGCTGGTTGTCGATGTTGATGCTGATGGTGTCAGCAGTGCTGGTGTTGTGGTGAAGGTTGGTGTTGTTGTAACAGCTCCAAATAAATAGTACATTTATCAATTTTGGTTCATGTTGTTGCTCAACTCTAGGCCTAGGAATCTGGCAACCTCAACTAGTTGTGTCCATAGATCTTCAGGACAAAGTGAGGTTGGATTGGACTGACAGTCCTTAACAACATGCAGTACATAGGTTTGGGACGGCACGGTCAATACGTGACCAGAAAGCATTGAGCCTTTTGCTCCATCCCGATCTCAGTTGTGCCAGAACTACTCTTGTTGACCGTTGCAAAATTTATTCATTGTCAGCAGTGAGCACGGGAAACCTCCAAACGTTCATAACGTAACTTGTAACCGCGGAATTTGAGGCATATCTCTAAATGTCGTTAAAAGCTGTCATATACGAATTCTGATCCAAAGGTACTTGCATATATCTTTTTATTCTATGTTCGTATATACGAATATCCTTTCTTAAATGCTACGGCGGTAACTCCAATTGTGTAATATTAAAGTTGGGATGGTTTCTCCAATGACATCCTAGAAGGAACTGCTTACTCAGCATTTTATTAAGTTCCTTTATTGGAAGAATCTTTGTTTCCTCATGTAGGTGGTGAAGTGAGGACATTTGTATACAGCCCGCTATGGTTCTTACGGCTGCATTTTGACAGCTTTGGATATTTTTCCACTGCGTATCACTTAGCGATGGTGTCCACACTGGAGCAGCATAATTCAACACTGGCCGTCAAATCGTTTTATATGTAGCCAATAAGGTTTCTTTATCCATACACCAAGTAGTGCCGGCCAAAGCCTTGAGAACCTTATTTCTACTTCGCATTTTGTGCATGATTGTAGTAGCATGAGCTGAAGTAGCTATCAAATGTAACTGCCAAAATTTTTGGGTGGTTAACTGTCGGAATTTGTGATGCCTTAATTTATATTTACCTCTTTTGTCCATGTGGTGAAGAGTGTTGCAGTTGATTTCCTTGGTGAAAGATTCAAGTTTCGTGCAGTGAAGAAGTTATGGATTTCGCTGAGATAATCATGTACCAAACCACATAGGTCATCAACTCTATGACCCATAGCCGTTATCGCACAGTCATTCTTCTTCTTGGGATTAGAGAGAGATCGGACAGTCTACCACAATTTATTTTCACCAGTATTTAGGTTGCATTTGCTAAGGTGATCTAACCATTTATTCCGCTTTTTCAAAGCGGCGGTCGGTAAAATCTCTGAAGCCGCGCCAGTCTGCTTTCTTTTGGTTCACGTATATGCGGCGTTCACAGACGATAAAATCGTTAGGTCGCTCCAAGGAAACGATTATGGGTAGGTGGTCTGATCCCAGAGATACTATAGTTTGCCAGGTTGTACAGTTAATCAGACCAGCACTCGCTAATGTAATATCTGGCGAACTATCACAAGTACCCATAATCCGTGTGGGGTTATCGTCATTCAATGTGCTAAGGGTGGATTCGTCTATTTGTTCCGCTAACATCGCACCTCTTTGGGCGTTTCCGAGCGTCGAGTGCCAAAGCTGATGGTGCGCGTTAAAGTCGCCGAGGACTAATCGGATGTTGCCATCCAATATCGAGTTATATCGGGACGTAGCCTGTTGGACAGCTGGCTACTGGCGGAACATGTACATTATAGAGCTCGAGATCTACATCTCCCAACCTGACAACAATACCTTGAATTTCAAGGCATTAATCTTTGGATTTCAAATCGAGAAATAGAGCTCTATACTGCACTGTATTATGAAGGCGATACCTGTACCGTTACTCCTGGTGCGGTCTTTTCGAAGAACGTTGTATCCGTTACAACAATGCAGATTGAAATTACTCGTCAGTTTCGTCTCCTGGATCGCAGCGACTACGATATTGTGTTGCCTCTTGATTCGGGTTATCTCAGTAAATTTACCCTGGAGACCATTACAGTTAAACTGTAATATCGATATCATCTCAGGTGTTCTGACTGCAATCGCCGGTGTGAACGGCGATTAATGAGGTGGCTGCTGTTGTTGTTGTTGTTGCTGCTGGATTTATGGTGATTATGTTTGGTGGGGATGATAAAGTTGCGTAAGAAGATGATGATGACGTGTCACTATGTTGCTGTTGGCAGCAGGGTGTGACAAAGTTCTCCGACCATTCCCTACGATGACTCAGCCGAGAACAAGTCCTGAGGTGACACCAGAAGAACCGGCTGTCGCGGGAATGGTGTTGTTTTTGTGAGAGTTGATTTTGATGTTGCTGGCGCGCCGCTTCTTGTTTTTCCTGCGTTTGTTGAAGGATGTGTTGGGAGCCCTAGGACTGTCATTGGAAATGTTACCGATATTTTTCTCAAAGCGTGTTCGCTTCACTATTGGGCGGGTAAAAATACCTGAAGCTGTTCTCACGTCCGCTGAGCGGACATTAGCGTCCTAGGGAAGAAGGTCTTCCCTATTCTACCTAAACCCTACTCGTTGGGGGGGTAAATTATCTCGACGGACAACAACTAAATCTCCTACTTGAAATTCCCGTTCCGGATATTTCCATTTTACCCTTCGATAGCCATTCAATGGGTTGGAAACTATTTTGTGCCAAAACTTTCCTTCTCAATTGGGTTGAAAATTCTTTGCGGTCGGTTTCCAAAATGTTAGCCGCACCTACAAAAGCTGTTCCGTTGTCTGAGTACAAATGTAAGGGACAGCCTCGTCTAGAGAAAAATCGAGAAAATGCTGCAAGGAATGTTTCCGTCGATATATGACCGGTTGCCTTTAAGTGAATTGCTTTTGTTGCAAAGCACACGAATACAAGGACATAGCTTTTAGTAATTCGGCAACCTCTACCAATGTAGGTCTTAATATCAAACGGACCTGCAAAGTCCAAGCCGGTATGGGTAAATGGACTGGAAATAGAAAATCGTTCAGGGGGACTTTCTTCCGGTAAATAGTACATTCCTTACAATTATGGATAAGTATATGAATTAGGTTCTTTAATTTTGGGACCCAAAACTAGCTACGAATCAATCTAAGCATTAGGGAATGTCCGAAATGGACAGACCATTTGTGGACATATTCCACGTATAATCGGGTAAAACGTGCCGAATAAGGCAAAATTCTGTGGTAACGCTCATCATAGATTAGACCACTAATCGGTCACGAGTAAATTTCATTTCTTCTTGGGATAAATCTAAGGTGTTATATAAACATTTTCGAATTTTCAAATATGTTAAACCCCTGAACCAATACGAAATTATTCGCATTGCTCGGGAAAAATCCGAGAAGCGCTATGTCATAAACGGGTGTATGTCATAAACGGGTGTATGTCATAAACGGGTTTTGTCTGAACAGAAAACGATTGAACCTCCAAATGTTGATTGTCGATACAGCTTGCTGGGGCCAATATTCTTTCGGTTTCTCTAGCCACAAAGCTCCATGCCACTACAAAGAATTATCAACCAAGTGACGAGCTAAAGCTTCGCGACTTTCAAGATCTGCAAGGTTATATTTAAATTCTACATAATTCAAATTCCCATTACCAACCTTCTTTAATACTAATGCAATTCTGTTTTTGACAAAAGTAGGCCAATGATATGGGTTTTTTTTTTAGCCAAGACAAAACAATAGTAGAATCAGTCCACAAATAAATCTTTCTCTTGTCTAGATTTAACTGACAACATATTGATTCTACTACTTTTGCCATCAAAGCCGCGGAGTAATGTTTCAGACTTTTAGATGCAAGTAAATGGGTAGTGATATTGCCTGGTTATACATTGCGTAAATAAAACGATGTACCATATGCCTTTTCTGAAGCATCACAAAAGCCATGAAGTTCAATATCTGACTCGGGGAGAAAATTAACCCATCTTGGAATGTTAATTTTCTCAATATTCGGGTAATCATTCAAAAAAGATTGACACTAAATAAGAGTTAAGGGTTTCAAGTTATCATACATGATAATTTTTGCTACAATTATTTTTGGAGATAGCCAACCGGCTGTATAGAAAAGCTTAGCATTTTCGGACAAGACTGCTTGTTTCATTATTGTATTTCTTCTAGGCTACGAAACTAATCTAAAATAGAAGCTATCACATTTGCATTCCATCACAAGCCTAAAGGAATTATAAATACTGTGCACAGTTCACTCCGAACGTGACCATATTTAACTCATAATCCTTTACGTCAACTTCAGGGTTTTCTCGATTCAATATTCTTTGGAATTTTGTTTGATTGGGATGAATCAATGTTTGGCGATACATCTTCTAAATGTCCGCATTGAAAACATACTTGAAAAGACGTCATTTCAGAATTAAGACCATAAGGTCTGCTTGTAATACTGGATCGGGGGATAAAATGTTATTCAAACTGACACCGTTTGATGAAGGGTTAGAGGCGTTAAATACTACTCTGAGTGTAGTAGTTAAATACGGTGTGATGGAGTAAATAATAAGTGGTCGAATATTTGCTTGGAGGTTCAACTGCTCTTAAATGTCTCCATTTGAAAATATTCCCCAATCACACTATCATAATATGATTTTAATTCGGGATTCTATAAGAGACGGTTTCATTTCTCTTGAATTGGGACAGAGCTCCAAATCGAGAATCCTCTAAAGTAAATTCGTTGAGAAATTCCGATCTGCAGGGTAGTGAAGCAACATAACGACTATCGATCCATATGTGGTGGATCGGTAAAGCTCTTCTTCAGTTTCTGAAAAATGGGTGGCTTGTGGAACTTCTTCATTTTCCCAGAACCTAGTGAGTTGTTTATTTAACTACATTTGGGTGCGAAAGTTGGCGACAAAGTGTAGGGATGCAGATTGAAGAATTTTACCAGTTACTATCCAGTTAAAATGCACATGGTTGAATATTTTCCAGCAAAATAATCCACCATGTCAGTAACGTTAGTTGTTGGCACTGAAAATATAGGAATAGCAAGTTTCCTTTGTAACCTCTTTAAAATAAAGGTACCTTGCGAACCGGGGTCAACTAGCGCCCGAGTAGCACATCTGATATCATTAATGTGGTCTATACAAAGAGTCGAGCCTAAGAGGACTGCAGAATGGGGGTTTGTGTTCAGATGTGCTGAGTAAGTATGGGTATAATGAGCACGTGTGGATGTTGAAGTGTTAAAATTAATAGGGTTTTGATTGTTTGCTGGGTAGTTACTCGGAATGGGCTGCTGGCTAATAGCTACAGTGGGAACATGTCCCTGTGGCCCCAAATCTCTATGTAACAAAGAGTGATGTCTTTGTTAACAAAGAGAACAAACATGAATACTCTTACGGTTTTTGTATTCTTGGGAAGTCGCCAGAACAACACCTAAGTCTTTTCACTGTCGACAACCTCTCATTAACACTCTGACTCAAAAAAGATGGTCAAAGTCTAAGGGGATGTGATCCTTGACACAAAAAACAACGACAAACTGTAAGGGTTGAAACTGTTTTCGTTGTAAAACCTTGTACATTTCTTGAATCGTTTGATTTTTTCAAGACATTAAAATTGGAGTTTTTACGGAGATTCGTAGCGCTAAAATTTTTGTTCGGGGTTTGAACTTTTTGAGACTGTCATATGTCCGAAAAGGATTCAAGAGTCTTGAAATGAGCAGTCAAGAAGGCATCCATATCCTCCCATTTAGGAGTTGTGGTACAAAGTTTCTTTGACTGTTATCAAAAACACAGAATGTTTTCGGGTAACTTTGTTGCACAAATAAAAACTAACATGACGTGATAAAATACTTCTGGGGTCACTTCTAACAGTGAAAGAATCATTTATAGTTCGTTGTAAACTTTTTATACTCTGACCATTTTCCTGAGTTAAGGGTTTAATACTCAAAAGAGTCCAAAGGTGTTCATTAATTAGGGCCCCTTTGTTCTCGTATGTATCAACTAACTTTTTCAATACAATTACATAGTCATCGTTAGTTAACGGCACAGTTTGTAGGACATCATGGGCGGTGGAGTAAATAATAAAGTTTCTGATCTGGGGTCAATCTGGTGTTATTGCCATACAACGCAGAGAACATATCTCGAAAAGAGGGCCAGCTCTTATAGTCACCATAAAAAACGAGAGTATCATAAGGGGGTAAATTCACTAGAGGTATTGAATTTTCAGCATGAGCAACTGATTTTAAGTGAACCCATTCTGTGTTCAGAAACGGGTATAATGGCTATATAAACCTCAAATTCTGCTAAACTATCAGTATCAAATCAGTTCAAATCAAAGCCGAGAGATCCATGTTTGGTCTCAATTTATATTGTTTAATTTGGTAAAAGCTAATGGAAATGTGTAAAAAAAATAAAAAAGCTGAAAAAGGGGCTTAACTTGCTTTAACTCAAATAAGGAATGTCGGAATTTATCACGATAATTGTAATTTCCCAACAAAGTAAAACAAATAATTAATATTTCGCAAATAAAGAGAAAAATTTAATAAAATAAAGTAAAAAACTCAAAAAAATCAATAAATATAATTTTAGTGAAAGCGATCTTATATTTTGTACACTAACTGGGAACAATTTCTCAAAATACGGGAGTTAATCACCAAAAAACGTGCCAAATTTGGTTTACGTTTATTTTTAAAAACAATTTAATTATAAAATCACTTTCACAGTTTAAAAGGTTAGTACACTAGTTCAGGTATTAAATAAGCACGTTTAAACTCTTTCGGGTTAATTATAATAATAATTTTCTTTAAATTTATTTTATCTTCGGGTAAAAACAATATTTATTAAAAAGGTTTACAATTTATTTACAAAAAAGAGTTGAATATTTATTTAAAAATCGAGTAACATGTATTTTATTAAATAAAAAATTAAGATTAAATATTATTTTATTAATTTTTTTGTGGTATTTTCTTTAAAAAATAAATGCTTTTTATGTTAACAGCAGAGTTAAAATTACTTTTTTACTTTTAAAAAAAGTAAAAATAGGAGGAAATTTAGCACTCGCGAATAGAAATAAAAAAACTTTAGGGTAAAGGGAAAGCACAATTTTTCTTTTTGATTTTGCCGACGGCACCTTGTGTTTTTAGCACTTTGTTTGTTGGTAGTTGTTCACTTTTTTATTTAGTTTTTCACTATCACTTTTTAAAATTCAAACAACTTACCTTTTTATCAAATGTTTGGAAAATGGGGGTGGTTTAAATAAAAAATCCAAATATTGGATTACAAAATATTTCAAGAACGGGGGTTTAATTAATATCCTGTTCAAAGAACCAAAAAATATTTTTGTTTAAATATTTTTTCTCGAAAATATAAAAAAGGGGTGTTAATAATTTTTTCAAATAATATTTTGGTTTTTTATTTTTTTATCAAAAATTAGTACGTACAGTACACTTGGGGTTTACAAGAGTAAGTGGTTACAAAAAAATATGTATAACAAGAGAAAGGGGATAAAAGAATGTTTCAAACAGGATTAAAAGCATAGAACTGCTACTGAACAGTAATCAGCAGCTGTTTACATTGTGCGCATAAACAGTGATCAATTTACATAACCTTTGCGTGGGGAGAATGTTTTGTAAATTGATTCAACGCGTTCCGAGGCGGCGGATAGACGTTTTGAATATAAATCTTACTTTTGCCTGACAGGGAATTCTCCGGGTCCACCATTACTGAGAGGTGAGAGTTACATTTGATCCTGGAATCCCAAGAGATATTCGCACTTTTACATTTTCAACATTATTAAGAACTATATCTTCAATCCGGTTTTAGTTATATTAGGATTTTCAGTTAAATTGTCATCTTAAGTTTTTATATGTGTTCTTAATTTCACCTAAAAAAAAGTTTATTGTTGTCCTGATTTAAAAATGATTTTTTTGCGTGCAAAAGAAAACCTTATAAAATTACTATATAGATGTTGTAAGCTTGATGGCGTCCAACCAACGAGTAACAGTTTAGAAAAAACTTAAAGTAAAAAAGGCTTAAGACAATGCTTTGATTGTAAAATATTATTGGTCTTAACTGGAGATAAGCGTTACCGTTATCTTTTTATAACGTCGTTCCTAGTGAAAGTGATTTTTAAATCACAGTTCTTCAAAACAGTGACAGTGATCGTAGTGTTTTTAAAAAAGAAGAATGTTTTTCATGTTTATTATAAAGGAAAAAAAGACAGAGGACATTTTTTCTTTGAATATGGGAGTCTCTATTAGAGTTTACACTGTGAACGGCAGCAAACAGATAATTTTAATTTTAGATGAACCGCGAATACAGTTGAGTATGCAACAAATAAGAAAGAACGACATTCTTACTAACTGTTATTTAATAATTTCAGTCACTTTAGTTACTAGGGATTTAACAATCTCAGTCGTGAAAATAACGCTCATCTCTAGTCTTGACTCTGCTATTAAATTCAAACTGGTTAAAAATATTAATTTAATAACTATGAATAAATTACTTGAGAATTACTCTAACATATTTAATCTTAAAATACGTGAAGATGTCCCTCCTGTTGTGGATCCACCACGAAAAACACCATTTAAATTGAAAATTTAATTTTAAAGAAAGTGTAATTTAAATGTTATTAAGTCTGTAAATGATCCAACAGAGTGGATGAATTCTATAATTATTGTATCAAAACAGAACGGGAATCTTAGAACTTGTTGAGATCCTTGAAATCTAAAAGTCATCTTGCGTCCTCACTATCCTTTTCCTATTAATGAGGACTATAAGTCTCAATTACATGGGTCTAATTATATTTCCTCGCTGGATGTCAAACGTGGTTTTTGGATCATTTAACTAAATAAGATAGTGAATAACAACATTTCCATTTTAAACGGTGTTTTATATAAAGACCATTAGATCTTAATACCAACAGGTTTGCGAAAATACATGAGGGTCATTTAGGTATGCAGCGATGAAAAGATTTAGCCCGTCAGTCAATTTATTGGTCAAATATTTATAACGACATTGAGAATATTGTCACAGATTGCGAGATTTGTATGTGAAATCTAAATATAAATTCAAGAATTGAATTGTCACTTCATGATATAATTGATTTACCATGGTTGAAATTACGGTGTGATCTTTTTGAATTTAATAAGAATATGTATTTGTAGTCGATTATTATTTCAAATACACTTAATTGGAATCTTTGAGCTCTGGTTATAACAGCTTACAGTTCATACAAAAGCTGAAATCTATTTTTTCAAGACGTGGTATTCTGCATAAACAGCTATCGCGTCATCGTCGTTTTTTCTTAAAAGCGGTTAGGCTCTATTTCGTTCGCTTGCCTTCGACAGTTTTGTGTCTCGGTTTATCACGTTGAAACTTCACATAGCACATTTACCACATGCACTCCTTTTAAATTGGAATACTCGTGAAAACAATCAAAAACTTAATTTTAACCAAGGATTCAAGGAACCCTCCTTCCTATACGAATGTATAGGTCGTAATCTGGAGTGAGCGAAATCATCGTGATATACCCAAACTTCAAAAAAAAGTTATTATTAAAATTTTATGATAGTAAATTGGACCCTTATATGGCATTACTGCATTATCGTACATCACCTAAGGGCAACTTGTCCAGTGACTTATGAGCAATGCCTGGACTACTTGAACAACTCGGACGACGCGGAGCCAGATGATGTGATGCGACGACATCTAAGTATAGGGATACGTACAACGCGTATATTGGTTGTTTGTCGAGAATGATGTCCAGTGGTTCTCCGACGTAAATTCGGAAAATAGTTCGGGTCACAATTTAACCTTACCTCCTTAAGATGTCGAAATGTTTGAGGGTGTTTATCTCCCTTGGCCTGCGTTTAGAGACCTATTTATTGTTCTTTACATGAATAGCTCTAATCTCAGTAATATTGAGAAATTATGTCATCTTTTACGGAGGACTAGTGGCGAGGAAAAGAAAGATTTGAACACACTTTTTATAGAAAGTATCCAGACTTTAGAGTATCTTCGCGATATTAGAGAAACTCCCCAAATGAAAAAGCCTTCGGAACCAAAGGTAAAGGTTCATCATTAATCGAATTTGTCAAAGGCGTGCGTTCTTTGTAAGAACCAGAAATCTTTCAATTTTGGATAGATTTTCGACCGTGAAAAAGTATCATTGTTGCATTAATTGTTTATCACGGTCTCATGAGGTCAAGAATTGTAGGAGCGTTCATTCTTGTTCTGCTTGTTTTAAGAAACATCATTCGATGTTGCATAGAGAGAGATTTCGAGTATTTAGGACTCTACAGTAAATTCTTCGAATTCTGGTACAAATCCTAATTTGCAAAACTTACCTTTCTTCACAAGCTTTGTCGTTTCATCCCTCTACCTCTAGTGGTAATAATTCTTTAACCCCTGTGTATAGGCAAACTTATCATGTTTCTCACAATCGAACGGCTTTATTAGGGACTGCTATGGTGAATATTCATTATCAGGGTACTACGTATCAGCTTGAGCAATCATTTACCCTGCTTCGGAAACTTCGTTTATATCCGAACGGGTGCAGAATTATCGTTGGGTCAGTTCAAGAAAAACGTTCATTCTTAGTTTTTGAGAATCGAAGCATCTCTATTACGGTAACCAGACATGAAGAAAATGTACGATGATGTCATTGGAGAGTATTTCACACATGAAGGCTGTAACTGAAAATTCATCGATGGCTTCTTGTTATTTACCTCGTCACCCGGTCATGAAATTGGACAGAAAACTACCAAATTAAGAGTAGTTTTTAAGGCCTCGAATAGGACTTCTAGTGGATTGAGTCTAAACGATTGTATCTTCTCCTAAGGGGGAAATAAAGAAGTATGAATTACAGACAGTGAAGTTTCGTGTCAAATTTGCTCCTTATCTGGCCACACGCACTTTATTGCTATTAGCTGACGATTGTGAGAATGAATACCCAATTGCTTCGCACAATCTTCGGAAATGTATGTACGTTAACGACGTATTAACCGGTACTCACGACATCTCAACTTCTTTGGTCGCTCGTGACCAACTATTGTCAGCGTTATTCTCAGCAAGGTTCGAACTTAGGAAATGGACTTCGAATTAGAAATACATTCCAAATGGTATTCCTTCCGATCATTTAGTGGATGCGAAGCTTTTAACCTTAGTGGAGTCTAGTAGTTCCAAAACACTGGGTCTTCAGTGGAATGCTCAATTGGACGCATTGTATTTTAACGTTGACCCTGTTGGTGTGCGACCTCATTACACGAAAGGGAAGTCCTTGCCTGGTTGAAAAAAGATCCTTGTTTTTGGACTACTTTTGTAGCTAATAGGATTTGTTAGATTCAGGAAATTGTTGGTACTCATAATTGACATCATGTCAAATCAGGAGATAACCCTGCGGATATGGTTTTCAGAGGAATTTCACCTTTAAATTTGGATGGTAATACGCTTTGGTGGCATGGACCATCTTGGCTTAGGGACACAAGTCTACTTGGAATTTAGAAAATATTTTTTTGATAGACACAGATCTTGAGCTTAGATCTATGAAAACTCATGCGTCGTTTATTAATAACTACGAAGACGTTTTTGAAAGGTATTCTTAAGTATTTAGATTTTTAATTTATGTATTTAGATTTTTCGATCGCACTCACCCGTCTCGTAGAGGTTGTTTCACATATTCATCACCAGTTCTTTTGGATGTAGAGGTTCGTCTGTCTATTGTAGCACAAAAAAGGTGGAAATAGATTGAAAGTCCTACTTAAAGCAACGATTAATAAATGCAAGAGCTGTATTCTCGATCGCAAACTTGCTTGTACTCAGATAATGGCTGCATTACCTCCTGAATGAACCACTTTGGATCGTCACTTCACTAATACAGGTGTGGACTTTGCTGGCCCATTTGAAATAAGGAATTTTGCTTGTAGATATAATTAGATTTTAAGGTATACATAAGTATTTTCGTTTATTTAGCTACCAAGGTCATTTATTTTGCGATAGTTTCAGATTTATCTACCGATAGATTCTTGGCAACATTTAACCGCATTACAACTAGGGTGTCCCCGGACAATCTTTTTGGAAAGTGGCAAAAAATTTCGTAGGCGTGTCCTGTGAATTTAATAGGAAATAAAAGACATTTCTTTTGGAATGTCGACCTAGAATGTGTTCCACATTCAAAATTCACGGCCTCTCGTGGCGTTTTATTCCCACTGGAGCTGGAGCTGGATAAGGGAAGTTTATGGGAAGCCGGTGTCAGAAGTTTTAAATTTAAATAAGCATGAAAAACATTCTTCTTTTTTTAAAAACACTACGATCACTGTCACTGTTTTAAAGAACAGTAATTAAAAAATCACTTTCACTGGAACGACGTTATAAAAAATCACGGTATCGCTCATCTCTAGTCAAGACCAATAATATTTTCACAATCAATGTTTACAACACAAAGTATAATATTATTAACAGCACCTAAAACTTTTAACTGTTCACCACTGAATGTAAATATTTTAATATTAATCTCTACATTTTACATTTTACATTCTCATTGTTTCAAATGATATTATTTTGACCTGTGCCCCTATGTCCACCTGACATATAATGTTATTGTTGTTTATCATTACCTTATTGTTCCACTCAGCAGTTGTTGTTGTTTTTTTTTTAAAGCGCGCCAATAAACAGGTTTTCATGTTTTACATGTACAACATCTTACCATTTTATATGTAATTACAATTTTTAGAATAAATTTAAAAAATATGAGTTTGTTATAAATCAGTTTTTAGTATTAAACAATGTTGTTATATAATTAAGAATACAATTGAGAATACAATTTACAAGTTTAATTTTTCAGTTTTTTTGCAATTCTGTACGGAATTTCAATATTTGCTTCATTTGGTTTATTAAGAACTTTATTTTCAATTTTAAAAATTATTTTGACTTTTTGCAATTATCTATTATACGTCCTGGAAACCAAAAGCCTGTAGGTGTTTTCTTAAACATCACCTTATCCCCTTATTTAACTTTTTTCCTTGCATTTCTATTGTTATTATTGCAATACTTTTGAATGTTTCGACGACTTTTGGTCGAACATTTTCAGTTGTGGAAGGAATTTTTATCCTAAGTCATCTTGAAATCAATAATTCCCTTAGAAGATGTACGATAATGCAGTAATGCCACATAAGGGTCCGATTTACTTCCATAACATTTTAATAATAACTTTTTAATAGTTTGAATTGACCGCTCCGCTAATTTATTGGATCAAAAAACTACATTTTCCCAAAATGTCCCATTTTTCAACAATGGTGACATTTTCCTTTCAATACAGGACATTTATTACGATGATTTGGTCACACTCAGTACATGGCATAATTATCTGCTTTACATTGTAATTATCTCTTTTAATAGAATTACAAATTTGTTGCAGTGTAGTTACATTTTCGCTGACATTTGCCATCTTTTTTGCAATGTCTACTGCTTCCTCAAGGATAATTCCACCTTCCGACAGCAACCTATCTCTTACATTGTTCATTTTGACGGACAAACTGCAAGTAAATACATCTCTTACCAAAAAGTGAAAAATGGATGTCGTTCCATTGCAATATTTTGGAATAAATATGAATATATTTGGAATAAAATATGAGTTGAATTTGGATAACAGAACCTCATATTTTATTGAATTCACATCTTCATTAAAAGAATGGAAATTAATCAACGCTCTAATACCAAGGTGGTGGATTAAAAGAGCAACTTTATGCTGGTTCGAAGCATCTTCCAAATTAGATGCCCTGACAAAATTTTCAATTGGGTTTGCCACATTTTGCATTCAAGGGACATATTGGTCGCTTTTAAATTGATTTGTGGTAATGTAGCAAGAAAACTTAACCACTTGTCTCCTTTTTTTGCGTTTTATTTTTGTCGTCATTTTATTTGTGATTTTTTGTTTTAATTTTTTCCAAAAAAGGTTTTAGACAATATTTTCAATTAAATTTTAAAACACGATTTTTCCAATTATGTATTTTTTATTTGCTGTTTATTACTACTTTTTATATTTTGTTCGTTAATTCTTTGATTCAGACAACCACTTCTGACACCATGTAATGTCTTTTAGAAAGTGAATTAAGTTTATTTATTTATTAAAATAGTTGCCATGAACATGGTAATTAAAAAATACGTACTAAATAATACATTTGATGATCAGTCAGTGTATAAAGAAACTGGTCACTAACAGCTCAACTCCAATGCCTATGGCTAAGATTGGTTGTATCTCTTTACGAGCATACTCGTGGGGCAAACTTAGAGAATAACAAAGTAAAACATCTGAGGAACATGGATGACGAAACTGGCGATGGAAATGAACATAAGAATGACAGGATCTCCGATAAAGACGCTAATTTCCAAGGGAATTTCAATTTTGCTGATAAGTCAACGGATGCCAGCACCAACGCCGAATTGGAAGGATTACATGAAATTCTTCTGTACCATGCGGAAGATATTGCTGAAGACTGACGATCTGTTGGATCTGTCTAATGACTCTTTACTCCGAGGTTTTTGGGCGATTTGCCTCTTGATACTGACGTGGACACTGAATTTATTGTAATTTCTTTCCGCAGAATGAATCAAGACGGAAATGAAACACTACCAACAATATTGTAAACAGCTTAGTTACAGACTGCCCCTCAGATCAAGAAAAGAGAACTGACAAATTAGTTCGGAAAGAGCCGGTAATACTCTCTGAGGAACAGATCACCTCGTTAGAAAAATGGTGCCAGGGCCTAGATTTGCTATCTGAATAAGATGCCGAAGCCAGATTCTGCACTTTTCTCTAGCCGGGAAAGGTATAAGAAAGGAAGCACTGAAATAATTTCTAGAGGTTTGAAAGAGCCTATGGTTTGACCAGTGCTGTCCTTGGATTATCAAATCCACCTTCTGACGTTACCTAACAGCCCAATAAGTTGGAAAGCAGCTCTAAAAAGACTCATAATCAACGAACTCTCTGAAGTCCACGACCGATGGTGGAGGCCGAGACCTCTGGCTTAACCCAATTGGTTAGCTCCGGGGGAGACAGATCTGGTTTGGACCAGACTCATAATCAGCGAACTCTCTGAAATCCACGAACGATGGTGGAGGCCGAGACCTCTGGCTCAACCCAATCGGTTAGCTCCGGAGACAGATCTGATTTGGGCCAGACTTAAGCACAATCACGCATGAGCGATCCGTCTTTGGCAGATTCGTCTTGTGAACCAAGAAAGGAACTCATGCAAACGGTGAAAAACATACTGACATGTCTGGAAATCCAGGATGATGATCTTTATACAATGGAAACTCCTGTTTCACTCGATGGTTGATAGCTTGTTACTGCTTGGGCACTGTCAGTTTTCAGTACACGAAACCTGAAGGCACCACAGGGCTGCAAATGGTGTAAACAAACCTGTACTATCGTGAAGCAGTTTCGCTATCCACCTCACTGAATACAAGAAGGACGTGGCCCTAATACAGGAGCTTTTAATCAACAACAGGGTAATAGGTATTAGGGTCGCGGGATACTCGTGAATATTGGCAAGAGATGAGTTGAAACTAATGCTTTTGAATTCGTTCAGCGACGGATACCTTACAGTATATATGCCATATGATGCTGTAGATCCTTTGGGCATGAAGGCATAAGGTCTGTTTGAAATGGCCAGACAACTGTGCAATATGTTTTGGAGAGCGAGGCAAAGCACACCACTACTAAAGGAGGAGCTGGGATATTAATAAAAGAGGAAAGTTTGTCTTTGGCTTCGTGGTATCCCATAATCTTTTTGTTTGTAATAGGGACAATACGACAAAATTTTGAACGAAGGATGGGGACGCAGTGATTGATGTCGCGCTGACTAGTCTGGGGGGCAATTTTGTTAGGAATTGAAAGGTATCTGCGATTGTTCATTTTCCGATCACAGCATGATATCCTTCGAAGTAGATTTTAGGGGGTCGATTAAGGAACCCTTCCGTAACAAGGGGAAAACGGATTGTGATTCTTGCGGACAATGCGGGCTGCGGATCTGCTAGTCGATAGAATTAATAGAGGAGGTGATCGCTGGGGAAAGGTAAAGTGGGCCATGCTGGAAACCGTAAGTGTTCAGCAAATTGGGCTACTTGTTGTCATTTTTAGGTCGAGTCTCGAGTTGGGATACATTTCAGGCGTTGGAAGGAGGTTAGGGTAATCTTCATACCCAAAGTAGGGAAGGCAAGAATTATAAGAAACTTAAACCTAAGAATTACAAGCCAATCAGCCTATCGTCTTTCCTGCTGAAGACATTAGAGAGACTAATTGATCTGTATCTGAGGAAGGTGATTGACATCAGTGTCTTGTAGACGCCGCTTCATGACGAATTGAACTCTTTAGAGAGTAAACACTGGCTGCGTTCTTGGACATCGAGGAAGCCTTCAATAATATCACAATTGAGGCCATAAAGGATGCTCTTAGGGGTCTGGATTTTGTAATTGATGCTCAAGGGCAGGATTATCGATTCAAGCTTGGGAAAAATGCATCTCAGTAAACTGGTTATAAGGAGAACTCCTCAGGGTGGAGTGCTCTCACCCTTATTTTGGCTGATAGCTGTTGATGTCGTTGTGAAACATTTTGAGGCGAGAGGACAGAATATAGTTACCTATGCGGATGACGACCATATACTGGTCACCAGGAAGTTTCTTCCTACAATCAGTGATGTCATGCAGTTGACACTTGATGACTTATTTTCATGGGCTGATGAAAAAAAAAGAGTCTTAACACATTCTACGCATGAACTTAATTGGGAAGAGCTAGGGACAGGTCATATATACTTCCGGATGGTTGCAGCGAATGCAAGGCGGAAATTCATATTTATGTTGACAGTCTGACTCGTAGTGGATCAGATCTGGGCACGTACGGTAATTGTGATCAGGTCAACCCTCCCCTGTGCTTTTTCTACAACACTATATCGGGAATTGTCCTGAGTGAAGTATCAAGGGCATTATGGCCAAGAATTAACCCTGCATGCACCTACTATTCAGCACCGACAGTGTCTATAAGAAGAAGGTTATAGGACTTCTGACGGGAAGCTGACGCATAGGAGCGATGGCGGTAAAATGAGACTTAAGGCACGTTAAGTATTTGCAGGATTGGTGAGGATGAGATGGAGTCAGAGGAGCATCTACTTTGTAGATTCCCTCGACTTCAGCGGACGAGAATGATGTGTGCAAGCCGGCAATTTCTGGATGGGCTAGATGAATTGGCAGTAGTTGAATTGCCAATTCTTATTTACCCTATCTTGAAAGCTGGTTGGCTTTTGGGACTATGGTGATTTCTGGACGTACCGGAATGACGATTATATTTCTATTCTCTTCGTCCTTGTTGACTTATCCAATCTTAATCTCTTCTTTTACTTTTTATTTCTACTTTATTCTTTCCCTTTTCTCTTTATCTTCAGGCTCCAATCCAGATGTAAATTAAAAGAAGGGATCACAGTGGGCCACCATGGTCTCAGGATGATGGTGTGCATGTACATATACATCACCCTTTCCTACCTACCATCATAACATTTTTATTCTTGTTTTGGGCGCTGAATAGATAAGATGTTATTTTAAATTGTGAATAAGAAAGGTTAACCTAAACTTACTTTCAAAGAACCACCTCCATTGGTTCGATAGATGGATCGACTTTCGAGATATTTCTTACTCCCCACGGGGGGTGGACCAGTACCTGATATTTTTCGTGTATTAGAAGTCTGTAGGTTCATTCGTACTTATTCCAGATATAGTGGTCTGACCTATGAGTTGGATAGTGTTTTAGCTATCGCGGTAGAGTGCTAGCTTCACATGTCAATTGGAGGGTTAAATTTCCTGTCTCTCTATTTCGTGCGAGAATAATTAAATGCATCAAATGCTGGCATTTTGGCCATCGTGCGAAATCATGTACACGACCTCAGGGGTTTGTAGAATTTATGCGAATACACACGATGATGATAATTGTACGAAAATCTCTAGGTACGTTAATTGTAAGGGGATCATCTGTCTTCGTCCAATGATTGCCAGGTAATGTTGAAGATAAAAAAGTCGAAAATAGAAAACAGATTTGACAATAGTTTCTTCCGATATTGGTAGCTCTACCACATGAACTCCTAACAAGGAGAACAAAAGCAATGACACTGTATCTAAGAATCATTTCTTGAAATTAACCCGACAAGAAATTTTAAATCTGATTTTCGTGTACCAAAAACAATTGATAAACCTTGGCCTAATATGAGAATTTCAAAAATATTCGATTTAAACGAATTTTTAGGAAATGTGAGGGATGAGAAATTCTATGGATTCAGCGAATTATTCTATGTATAATTAAAATATAGACCAAAAAACTCAAACAAATTGTTTTTGACATACTCTTAGACATGAGAGGCGTTAAAGTTGTAAAAAATTTTGTAGAAATATAGATTCTAATATGAACTGTAGAAGATGGTGAAATGTTTAAAGGGTACGCATAGGTAAACTCTTTAAGAATTCAGATAATTTATCTCGGAATTTTGTTATTATTGGGCTGGACCTTTTGGACCATTTACTTTTTATATGCCAGAACCAACTCATTATGATTAGAACATGATAATACAGGATTATACCAAAGTAATAATTATTTCAGATAGTAAGTTTTATGGGCCTTAGTATCTCATTCAAATGTTAGGCCCAATATTATCAAGAATATGCTTTTCATTTTCTGTGGGTTTTGAGTTATATGGGAATTACGGGGATTATAATAGCGGACTCTTTTGCTTAGGATCATTGTAACGGAGGGGAGACAGATTTAATTCCTGTGGTGAGATCAGTGTTAAACTCCTTAGATAGAACAAAATACACGAAATTGTAACAGCTATGCTGGGATAACCCTGATTTTGGAAGGCATCTATACGGAATAGAACCGCAAATCAATATTAGTCCTTGGTTTTACGGGAAATCTTTGAATACATTATATAAAAATAAGTAAAACTACGATATGGACTCAGAGTCTTCAGTACTTTTTCCCCTTGCACATGTCATTCTATATTGAAATACATATTCAAGAAGAAAAATGTAATCTATTGCGAAATCATGATTTCGCATATTCAAATTTATTACAAACTTTTATGTACAGAGAATATTCTTCTGTTGCAAACTTTTGCACCCAAATGGAGTTAAATAATCAACTCACTAGGTTCTGGGAACTTGAAGAAGTTCCACAAGCCACCCATTTTTCTGAAACTTAAGAGTATTGCGAAGAGCTTTACCGATCCACCACATATCGAAACCCCGATGGTCGTTATGTTGTTTCACTACCCTTCAGATCGGAATTTCTCAACGAATTTACTTTAGGTGATTCTTGATATGGTGCTCTGTCCCAATTCAAGAGAAATGAAACCCGTATCTTAAAGAACCCCGAGTTAAAATCACATTATGATAGTGTGATTGGAGAATATTTTGAAATGGGGCATATAAGAGCAGTTGAACCACGAAGTGATAATTCGACCGCTTTTTATTTACCCCATCACGCCGTATTTAAATTCAGAGTAGTATCTAACGCCTCCAACCCTTCATCAAACGGCGTCAGTTTGAATAATATTTTATACCCCGGTCCAGTATTACAAGCAGACCTTACGGTCTTAATTCTGAAATGGCGACATTGAGAAGATGTATCGCCAGATATTGATTCATCCCGATCAAACAAAATTCCAAAGAATATTGTATCGAGAAAACCCTGAAGTAGAAGTAAAGGATTATGAGTTAAATACGGTCACGTTCGGAGTGAACTGTGCACCGTATTTAGCGATTCGAACCTTTTTACAATTGGCGAACGATTGTGAAACCCGGGGTCCTGCGGCGTCTGAAATTTTGAAAACCCAGATGTATGTCGATGATGCTGGCTCTCATGAGCAAGATGACGCTTTTAGGAGACGTAATGAACTCACCCATGTTCTTGATTTAGCTGGTTTCATTTTGAGAAAATGAACAGCTAATCATAAACGTCTCCTAGAAGATTTACCCCGTGAGAATCTACTTGATGCAGATTTCTTAAAACTTTCAGACGCTAGTAATACGAAAACTTTAGGCTTGCGATTAAATGCAAATAGTGATAGTTTCGATTTTAGATTAGTATCGCAGCCTAGATGAAATAGAATAACGAAAAGAGCAGTCTTGTCCGAAATTGCTAAGCTTTTCGATCCAGCCGGTTGGCTATTCCTAAAGATAATTGTAGCAAAAAATTTCATGCAGCAAATTTGGAAAGACAAGACTGATTGGGATGAGAACTTGAAACCCTTAACTCTTATTCAGTGGCAATTTTTTTTTAATGATTACCCCAATATTGAGAAAATTAACATTCCAAGATGGGTTAATTTTCACCCCGAGTCTGATATGGTACAGCGCTTTGTTTAAGCAATGTATACCCAGACAATATCACTACCCATTTACTTGCATCTAAGACGAAAGTAGCTCCTGTAAAGTCTGAAACATTACCCCGTTTAGAACTTTGTGGAGCGGCTTTGATGGCAAAAGTAGTAGAATCAATATGTAGTCAGTTAAATATAGACAAGAGAATGATTTATTTATGGACTGATTCTACTATTATTTTATCTTGGCTAAAAAAACCCCCATGCCATTGGCCCACTTTCGTCAAAAACAGAGTTGCATTAATATTAAAGAAGGTCGGTAATGAAAATTGGAATCATGTAGATTCCAAATATAACCCTGCAGACCCTTCAAGTCGCGGAGCTTTAGCCCGTAATTTGGTTGATAATTCTTTGTCGTGGCACGGACCTTTGTGGCTAGAGAAACCGAAAGAATATTGGCCCCTGAAAGCTGTTATCGACTATCAACATTTGGAAGTTCAATCGTTTTCTATTCAGACAAAACCCGTTTATGACATACTTGAGCGCTTTTCGGATTTACCCCGAGCAATGCGAATAATTTCGTATTGGTTCAGGTGTTTAACATATTTGAAAACTCGAAAATGTTTATATAACACCTTAGATTTATCCCAAAAAGAAATGAAATTTACCCGTGAGCGATTAGTGCTCGTGTGTCAACAGAACTTTTTCCAAGAATACCACATTCTCCCTGAAGGTAAACCCTTACCTTCGAGGAGTAATGTACTCACTTTGAACCCATTTATCGACTCAAATGGTTTTGTAAGGATCAATGGCCGATTAGTCAGATCATTTGGTCTAACTTATGATGAGCGTTACCCCAGAATTTTTCCTTATTTGGCACGTTTTACCCGATTATACGTGGAATATGTCCACAAATGTTCTGCCCATGGCGGACATTCCCTAATGCTTAGATTGATTCGCAGCGAGTTCTGTGTCCCAAAATTAAAGAACTTAATTCGTTCAGTTATCCATAATTGTAAGGAATGTACTATATACCGGAAAAAGTCCGGTCAGCAGATAATGGCTGCATTACCCCCTGAGCGATCATCTTTTTCCAGACCATTTACCCATACAGGTTTGGACTTTGCAGGTCCGTTTGATATAAAAACCTACATTGGTAGAGGCTGCCGAATTACTAAAGGCTATGTCCTTGTATTCGTGTGCTTTACAACAAAAGCAATTCACTTAGAGGCAACCGGTGATATATCGACGGAAACATTTCTTGCAGCATTCTCTCGATTTTTCTCCAGACGAGGTTGTCCTTTACATTTGTACTCAGACAACGGAACAGCTTTTGTAGGTGCGGCTAACATTTTGGAAACCGACCGCAAAGAATTTTTGACTCAATTGAGAAGGAAAGTTTTGGTACGAAATAGTTTCCAACCCATTGAATGGCATTTTATACCCCCTGGTGCCCCTCATATGGGTGACTTATGGGTGGCTTATGGGAAGCCGGCGTAAAGAGTGTTAAAACTCATTTACGTAAAATTTCTGGAGTTCAGGGATTTACATTTGAGAATTTTCAAATATGTTGACCCGTATTGAAGCATGCTTAAATTCAAGACCCTTAACTGCTATGAGTGAAGATCCCAATGATTTAGTTCCTTTAACCCCAGGTCATTTTCTAGGAGCACCTCTTCTTTCACCCCCTGAACCAGATCACTCCGATCTTCCTTTGAGTGTGGCTAACAGATGGCAAAAACTCAAAGTGCTCCATCATCAATTTGCCAAACGATGGAAAGAGGAATACATCAAAGAACTCAATCGTAGGGTGAAATGGAAATATTCGAAACGGGATTTTTAAGTAGGAGATTTAGTTGTTGTCCGTCGAGATAATTTACCTCCCAACGAGTGGCGTTTAGGTAGAATAGAGAAGACCCACTTAGGACAGGACGCTAAAGTCCGCTCAGCGGACGTTAGAACAGCTTCAGGCATTTTTACCCGCCCAATAGTGAAGCTTGTTCTCTTACCTAAAGAAACAAACTAATTCTCCTCTCTTTTTTATATTTTATACCCCTTTTTCATAGGATAATGTCGTCTGTGTCGCGCCACTTGGAAATGTCTGTGGGGGAGCGGTGGGAAACGGTGTAGAAATACCGTTATTGCTTCAATTGCCTTGCTCACTTTCACATGAAGGACAAATGTTCTTCACGTGAAAGGTGCAGCGAGTGCATGTCGGAGCACCACACGTTTCTCCACAGGCACAAATAGGCAGCAAAACGTGGTAACACTACGAATGACAGTCCTAGGGCTCCCAACACATCCTCCAACAAACGGAGGAAGAACAAGAACACCAACCCTCACCACAACAACCACACCAACTCTCACCACAACAACAACACCAACCCTCACAACAACAACAACCAACAACACCAACACTGCTGTCACCATCAGCAACATCAACAACCACAACAACAGCTATATTCTCAACCTCAGGGACGGTACTCGCAAAACCCGGCAACAATAATAATTAATGTGGGACAGTCCCAGTCCCATTATTAAAATGTATTATTGTTATTTTTTATTGTTCTTTTATTATTATTATTATTATTATTATTATTATTATTATTATTATTATTATTATTATTATTATTATTATTATTATTATTATTATTACTATTATTATTATTATTATTATTATTATTATTATTATTATTATTATTACTATTATTATTATTATTATTATTATTATTATTATTATTATTACTATTATAATTATTATTATTATTATTATTATTATTATTATTATTATTATTATTATTATTATTATTATTATTATAATTATTAAAAATTAATTGCTCATCTAAACTCTGTTTTCAGGTGTTGTTTTTACCCGCTTTGTCCTTAGCCTTCCTTGTTGTAGTATTGCAAAGGGCGGGATGTTTATGCGCAAAGTGTAAACAGCTGCTAATTACTGTTCAGTAGCAGTTCTATGTTTTTTAATATTATTTGACATTTTATTTTATCCTTTTTCTCTTGTTATACATAAATTTTTTGTAACACTTACTCTTGTAAACCCCAGGTGTACGGTACGTACTAATTTGGAATAACAAAATAAAACCCCCAAAATTATATTTTTTAAGAAAAAATTATTAAAACCCCTTTTCTTTTTTATATTTTCGAGAAAAATATTTCAAGAACCAAAAATGTGTTCTTCGAACCGGATATGAACCAGTGACCTATGGATCTACAGAATATTTGTATATATTATTACGAGTTTATTAAATTATTATCTATTATTAAAGCATCTGCAAATTTCAAATCAGTTGTTTTTAAGTCAGTTATTTTAATAAATCTCAATGTTCAATATAAAATTAAAATTATGCAGAATGGATAGCCGACCTTAAAGGTGCTGCTAAACAGTGTATGTTTTACTGCGAAAAAGACGGCTGTTCGCATTTATATATGGACAATGAAATCTGTGATTTGATAGTTATACATACTCCCCTAATTATAAAGTTCGATCAACAGTACTTCAAAACCGAATCCAAGTTTTATTCCAAGTCAATAGAGTCAACGAAATAATTGCTTTCACTATAAAAATAAATTAGTATACCATATTTGTTCAAAACAAAGACATATATCTAGTGCCACCATGTAGGACATATTATTGTTTCCAACGGTATTATGCCATCAGAAAAACGATTGAAAACTTTTACTTACATGAGGCATCCTAAAAACGTAAATTAAATGAGCTAAGAAAAAATAACGTCAAGTTTATATGGATCCAAAAACAGTATAAAGCTTTTGAAATATAGAAAATAAGATATTAATATTGCAAAGTTGGTTCATTATGATAAAAAATTTCCAATAAGATGTATTATCACATCGATATGCTGATTGTTCAGAAAAAAACTAATAGCATTTGCATTAAAAGCTTTAAATAGTAGTCAAAGTAGATATTTCCGAATTGAGAAGAGAAACACTTTGAATTATTTTTTGGAATTACACATTTCCATCAATACCTGTATGGATGACATTTCGAGTTAATCACAGAACACCAAGCATTAATAACATTACTTCATCCACATTAACAACATTCAGTTATGATAATTCATCGACTTCAGTGATGGGCAATAATTAAACAATCATGTCACCATGAAATTTGCTGTAAAAATACCCAATGTCATTCAGATGCAGATGCATTTCCAAGAATTCACTGTGGTGATGTTATCGATTTTGATCTTCATGAAAAGGATAATCTTTCCTATTGATTATCGTCAAGACGACTAATTTCGAATACCTCTAAAAAATGTAGTTAGACTTACACAAAACTATAATTTTAAATAATTTAAAAGATCATCAAAATCTATTTAACAGAAAAAAGTTATATGCTACAAAATTTTGATACACCCCAAACTGTGATTGTCATATGGGCTGCAATATTTAAGATACTTTACTGAAATTTGTCACATATACTTATTTTGATACACTTATAAATCCAAAGAAGCCATATTGTGCTGCAGTAATTATTTGACTTAGTTTCCATATAAAGTCCCTTCCCGGAATGTAATTTATAGCTGTAAAATTTGCACAATTCTATTGAAATTTGTCATAATTAATTTTCTAACTGTTTTAAATATATGTTATAAATTTTATTAACATGGGTCCATATTTTGATATAGCTCCCTTCCCGGAAAACGAGTTTGAGCTTATAAAACAATTAAATAAAGACTAATTCAATTGGAACTAGGTACAATGATTTTTTAAACTATTTTTAATGTATATTTTTAATTATATTTATATGTATATTTTTAATTAGAATAATCTCGGTCCATATTTTGATGTAGCTCCCATATCAGGCCCCCACCGAAAAACAGATTATAAAAGCTTATAAAACTAGTAAATGTAGACCAATTCTATTAAAATTCAACACAATTATTTTTCTAACTATTCTGAAGATATATTAATTTGCCCTATGTCGGTTCATATTTTCCTATAGCTCCCTAACGCGCTTTCCTGGACAACGGGGTTGAGTTTATAAAACATTTAAGTAAAGATCAATTTCATTAAAATTTAGCACAATGATTTTTCTAACTTTAAATTTGAAAAATCTTGGTCCATATTTTGCTGTAGCTTCCATATAAGACTCCTTCCTAAAAAATAGTTTTGAGCTTATAAAACTGGTAAATAAAGACGAATTGTGTTGAAGTTGCACACTATTTGTTTGCTACACTTATAAGATTTTTAAACTTAAATCAAATTTATTAAAATTGCTCACAATTATTGCTCTTAGACCACTACCACAAGTGGTGATGTTACAAAAATTTAATCTAATCACGTTAAATTTGTGTTGTAAATTTGGCCAATCTCGGTTCATATATTACTATAGCTTGCATACAACCCCCATTTACTAAAAACAGTTTGAGCTTATAAAACTATTAAAGAAGAACAAATTGTTATAAAATTCGACACAATTAATTTAAATAAGTGGTCCATATTTTGATATAGCTCCCATATGACGTCCCCTTCCGGAAAACGTATTTGATAATATAAAAGATTTTAATAAAGACCAATTCTATTGAAATTCGGCACAGTGATTTTTCTCGTTGTCTTACATATATTTTAAATATATATTTTTGATTTGAACAGTCTCAGTCCATATTGTGCTATAGCGCCCACTTTAGACCCCACACAAAAGTTATTTTTTAATTATCTTTAATATATATTATTAATTTGATCAATACCGGTTGATATTCTGCTATTGCTCCTATACAACGTCCCTTCCTGGAACACGGGTTTGAACTTATAAACTCTTAAAACTCTGAAATTCGCAAGAATTATTTTTCTAACTGTCATCGAAATATATTATTAATCTGACCAATATCGGTCTCATATATGTATCTAATTTCTTTTCCTTAACATTACTTTTTCAATAAAATAGGCCATTAAATATTATTAATTTGTAGATAATTTCTAGAATATGTTTCCATATTTCACTGTAGTTTTTATAGAGGCCTTTTTCCGCAATCGGCATTCAAGCTAATTAGTAAATAAGTTTTTGGTGTAATTTCTTCAACTTATGCTAATTTTGGCATAATATTCGTGGTGGAGGGTATTTAAGATTCGTCACAGCCAAATATAGCATTCTCACTTTTTTATATTATTACGAGTTTAAATAATTTATTGGAAATAAATATATTTACAATTTTTTCTAGAGAATTATAAGAGCTATACGTAAGTAAAATACTTTTTCAATCAAACAATAATTTGGTGATTTTTTCAAAAATTATACCCAAGATAACATAATTTGAAGATACACCTCCCGACTCTGGAACCAAATAGACACATATTCTTCTCCAAATCAACTGGAAAACGTCTCAAGAATATTCATCCAAAACTTCGTTAAAAATATTCGATTGCTCCAAAGTTACAGAACTTTTAAAAAAAAGCATTTTGTGATACCTGTGCAGCGACAAAACATAATCATGTGCCAAAATCGAAATATGAGAATTTATTGCCGACACTTCCCCATTGCCAGTTTAACTAGGTGCAGTTTTTTGTTCATAAAAAGTGATCAAAGAACCGTTCAAAAACTGTGAAAATGTAACTTTTTGGCTTACTGTGTCAAAACATAGACATTTGCCTAAATCGGATCGGAGGAAAATCTGTCTATATGTCATCATACTAATTATTAAGGGAGTAGTTTTTCTTCCATACATCATGTACTGCGTCTAAACACGAAAATGTGACAAAGCCGAAATATGAGAATTTGTGGAGGAATATTTTGTTTATACTTTCACACATTCGGTTTTCTTCCGAGTAATTTTCTTATATTTTCTTATCAAAATCAGTTTAAATCCTTGCGCTAAAGACATTTTGGTGCCGGACCGTGCTTTAAATTGATAAAAAGTATTCATTTTAAATAATAAAAAAGTATTTTTAATATAAAAAGTGTTTTTTTAAATATATTAAAAGGTTAATTTTAAATAAAAAACAGTAATTTTACACAAAACACAAAAAATAGTAATATTAACAATAAAAACACAAAACAATTTATAAAAAACACTAAACAAAAACAAAATTTATTTGTAACAATTACAAAAAATAAACACAAAACAATTTATAAAAAGTAATCCAACAACAACAATAATATTTTTAAAGAAACAATTTCTGAAGCTTCTTCCTGATGTCACCTCGTTGCCGTTGCATTCTTTGTAGAACTGAGAGTAACCAGGGGAGTAAATATGATTCATCCGTACTTCAGGTAAAAGTGAAAAAAATATTTGTGTTAAACCTTAAATGTGTAATTTAATCAAATTTAGGATATTTTTTGTAAATTATTTAAAAATATAAATAAAACGTCGCTTTTACAAGTCAAACACAAAAATTAATTTTACACTTAATTTATTTAAATAAACTAAATAAATACCACTTCTAAAACGATCACTAGTGTTAATTGTCTTAACTTTAACCATAAACAAATACACAAACGTACATATTAATATTATTGTCTCTTTTAATTTGAGGCATTTTTTTGGAAAATTATTTCGTGTTTTGACGTCGGTATTGCAAACATTTGTTGAAAAATGTATTTTAAAATTTATTTTTCATAAAATAATTTATTAAATTTTCTTTGTTTTCTTTATTCTTTTACTCGTTGTTTGTTGAACAAAAAATTCATCATTTTTAACATCAGCTGTTAACAGTGAAGTGCGTATCAAAAGTTTGATTTTCACATAAATTTAATATATAAAGTTAAAAGAGAATTGACACTAGCAACGAAAAAGTTATTTTTCATATTATTATAATTTGTTAATAATTAATGTGTTCATAATTTTAGCTAAATTTCTAAATAAAATTTTCATATAAATTAAAATAATTAATATTGATTTTTCTTGGAAAATAAAATAAATTTTCGTATTTTTTAGCAAAGATTGATCAAGTGTTTTTATAATAATATAATATTCTTATTATAATATTGCGATTATGTTAATACGAGAGAATAATTCGAAATCGAGAATAATCGTATTTTTTAAGAAAAAATTCTGTAAACCAAAGTAAGAAATAATATTTTTTGGCCTATAAATTAATTAGGTCGTACATTTTTGTATTTAACATTTTTGCTCGTTAAATACTCCGATTTTAAGAATTATATGAGACTATTTGAGAACTAAGTCCACAATGTCCAGACTCTGGGTACAGTCAAAGCTTTTCAGATTTCTGAGGAAAATCATCTCATGGCATTGGCCAGTTTAAAAAAGGTTTATGGTAATGAGTGTTTGAAATTTTTTGACAATATCGCCAAATTTTTTGATCTTCCAGAGATTACGAAACCTTCAGTTTCTTCTTTCCGAAAATTATGTTTCGGCAAATTATGATTCACTTTTGACAAAAGTGATGTCAAAAGTAGACCCAGTCACAAAATCTAAGTGTGAAGAAAAGCTAGATTTCAAAATGCAGCCACTATGGTCTGACTGTGAATCCTCCTTAAACAAACGATATCAGCATATTTCTGCTGATGAATCTTCAAGTTCAAGACCCAGGTTGAATAAGAATAAAACTGATAATTCTGTTTAAGAAGAGCACGAGTTTGTTATATATTCTGGCAATGGACTGATGTAATTGGTTAACAGAGCTCTATTAAGTCAAAAGTTTTATGTCTAGGGTCAAATTTTAAATTTTATCTTCACACATATGGTTTTATTCACCTGAAAATACTGTATATACACCAATACTAATGCAATGGACATTTTATTTTTTTAACAAATGTATTGATTACAATGACAATTGTTGGTAAATTTTCTTAGAAAAAATAATTTATTACATGTTCGTGTGGAGTCTTTTGTCTTGTTTTACTTCCATCAGACGCTTCCCCCGGTGGAGATAGAAGAAGTTCACTGTAAGGTTACGTTAATACTCGTGAAATCTCTACAGTAGCAGGGCCAAGATCCTGAATGACATATATGTGCTTCGTATCAATTTTGGTCCCACGAGAAGCACATATGTGGGACCAAAATTCATACGAAGCACATATATGTCATTCAGAAACTTTAGTTGAAGAGGTAGTCGGACTACGAATATTTGACAGTAGGATCGACAAAAAAAATAGCGAACATATAGACAAGAACTAATTGGACGTTCACTCTAGGACGTCATCGTCTATATCTGGAGACGATGACGTCAAACTGCTTAGTGTACTGAGAGACATACTCCAGCAACAGGGACAGCTACTGACTGAATTAGAGGATGACCTTATCGGTTTGTCTGAAGATTCTCTGACAGCAACAGAGGGAGTGGGTGTCCTATATCTAGACTCTGATGAAAATCACGAGATCACTGTAATCTCTGTTCCTAATCAGAGTACTGTTAAGTTTGATTCAGTCCTTCCTGTTATTCTCGAGTCAGAGGAACAGAAGAAAAATCCGACTGAAGACCGTGAGGACTAAGAATGGCACTAGACCATCCTTAACTTTCCTATAAAAGATGGTCAAGAAAAGTCCTGGTCCATTCTCGGAACGAGAGAAGTGAAGAAGTGTCAAAAGAATTTTTGGACCAACCAGTATTCATCTGGGAAAAGCCATTCCCGACAGGTCCTTGCTCTTTGATGAACTAGCAGCAGAAGATGTCTCAAACATAGCTGCAACCTCATCGAGTAGCAAGAGGCCTGGCCCAGTCTTGAGTAGCAGTGCTGCTGATAAATCATTGGAGACTTAGGCAGATAAGTCTGTCATTACGGTTGCCAGGCCTGAAGATAACCAGCCATCCTCCTCAAGTCAAGCTGGTATTATTTCTGCAGCGGGAGGAAGTATATCATCCGGTAACTCCCTTAAGGCACCTGTGATAATACCAGTTAGGAAGGAGGCTGATACTCCCCTCACTGACTCACTTAAATGAACTCAAAAAGAAATTGTTAAGAGGCCCAGATCAGGGGATGATCAGCCATCTACGTCGAAGAAGGTCAAGAAGTCGCTAAGGTTAGAAGAGGAATTCTCGGCGGCTGTCATAGATCGGGCCGATCCCGATGGTAGGATTTGTGCGGATCTATGGCAACAGGTTTAAGGTCGACTTATCAAAACTATTGGCCTTTTTAGGGGCAGATCTATTGAGGTATAATTCAAGAGTGCGGAATGGTCAAAGGGCGTTAAAGTCATTAACTGCGGAAACAGGAAAATTTTCTATTTCCTGTCACAGGTTGTTAATGGCTGTGGAGACCTTTCACCAGCGCTATGACAGATCTGCATCTGATCTGCCTCTAAGACCAATAGTGGGAATCTGGATTCCACCGCCAGGAGTTCTTAGAGGCATTAAATAGAATGGGAGGCATTGCTAGGGTCGGTGTTGGGAGGGTCAGATTGCCCTTTGCGAAAAAAACCAAGAACCTTGGATAAGTGACAACAAGGTTTGCGGAATAAGGCCTGACGGTTATGCGTTAATCACCCCGTCGGGTTAGGACTTGCATTCTGGTAAAGATGGAGCTCAATTTAATTTATCTCTCTTCTTTTTGTGAAGGCGATATTACAGTGGCGGTTGGGGAGGCCACGTGCGGTAAACTTGTACTGGCCGAGGCTACCTTTCCACAGATGCTGCTGAAGTACGTAGGTCGGCAAGATCCTGACATGATGCTAAGCTGTGACTCAAATGCTTATTCCATTCAACTTATGTACCAGATTGTACCTTCTTCGATCACAGCATAATTTGAATTTACTGTTAATTTCTCAGAGCCTCATAGGAAACTATATAGGAACTCTAGAATGACCGAATGAAATAAATTTAGGGCGAATGTAGGTAGTGCTACGTTGGTAGATAGTGAATGGTGCGGCTCTGCGGATAGTTGGGAGTACACTGTGGAGAGGATTATTTGTTTTCTGGTGGATAGCTTTGAACTAGCTTGTTCCTTGATTTACCCAGGGAAGAGGAAGCAACCTAAGTGGTGGACATGTGAACTAAGTTCGGAAGGATCAGCGGTGAGGTGATTGTTTAATAAGGAAAAGTTCTCATGAGGAGAGAAGGATTGGATTCCTACAAGGAAAGGTTTAATAAATACAAAAAGGATATCAGGAGAGCGAAAAGTAATTCATGGATCTCTTTCTGTGAATTCTTTGACTCTTTAAATGAGTTTTCTATACAAGGACCCTGCGGTTCCTGGATAAATAAAAAAATTGTATAATACATCGACGGAGTCGGTCTGTGGAAACCCGAATGTACTTTTGGAAACCTATTTTCCGTTGTCTGGATGTTGAGGAATTTGAGGGGATGACTGATTGCTTCTTCTCGTCCTATGGAATTGGTGGAAGAAATCCCGATAGAGGACAAAGTAGCATGAGCTGTAAACACGTTTGGACCCTACAAATCGAGGGGTACAGATGGAGTTTTCCCAGTTATGCTACAGCATCTTCCGCATGAGGTTCTGCTACTCCTTTGTGTTGTTTTAAGAGTATGACCGTAGGTACTACATACCAAGGAGGCGAGAAATGTAAGAGTTGTATTCATTCTGAAAGCAGATAGAGCTTGTCACTAGAAACCGAAGAATTTTAGAGCAATCAGCCTATAGTATTTTCTGTTCTAGATATTGGACATTGATGATGTTGAGAGGGTGCTTTATGAGGTCGTTGATTTTGTTGAAAGGAGCTTACAGTACAAGAAATATATGTTGGCTTCCTTTTTGGATATTGAGGTAGCCTTCAATATTATATACTTGATTCCAGAATGTCTTGAAGGCTGAATATTCAAGAGAGGATGAAGAAAGAATTCAATGCGCAGTTGGGGTCTAAGACCAAAGGTGGTAAACTGAATTTACTTGTCGGTGGTATGGCCAGCTCTCACCTATAATTGTGTTATATGGTGGAACGCATTGTGTGAGGGGGCATTTGTTTAAGTTGCATCTTGTCTGGAGGTACAAGAGACTACTTAGTGGCCTCATGTTCGACTATGACGTAAGATTTTGTTTTACCCGGCCATTGCAATGTTTCTGGTAACAAGATTGCGGACAAGTTTGCAAGGGAGGGGTCGAGCATGACATGAGACGCAAGGGAGTCTTAACGGTTCATGGGCCCTTTAGACGAAGGTTGCATTTTTGGAATAGGGAAACTCCCGAATTCTGTAGGAAGTGTGGCGAGACAGATAAGACTGTACATATCTTGTGCCACTGTCCAGGTCTGAGAGGCTAGGAGGTTTCCTATAGTGGATGTATTTCTTCAAATTGATCTGTTAAGCTGAGCTAGTAATTTTGATGCATTCATAGTGGGCGGAGATTTGAACGTCAAAAATCCAAGTTGGAGCGACTCAATTGTGAACTTAAATGACAGAATTTTTAATGACTGATTCCAACATTAGAATATATACATGTCTAACTTTCCTGGACCACGTTTCGATAAAATTGAAAAATAATTTACAAAGAAAACTTACTATCCTTAATTTACCATCATACTTTTCGTCACATATAAATACAAACTGGTCGGCCAATGTGATTACGCTTTGCAAGTACTTAAACCTGTTAAATACCGAATTGGATAATTTACCAATTTAACTAGAATCTTACGAGATTAAATTTGCTAAGAATGTAACAAAAGAACTGAATCACCATATAAATTCATATACAAATCAATTTAACATTCTGTTGAATTCTCAAGACAATATGATAATTTCCACTTACAAACTTACCTAATTTCAAATTTAGAAGCCTGTACTACAGTTTCTAGTATTCATTTTTAACAATTGTAAGAACATTATTTTCCAACAGTGAATAATTATATTATTTGAATTTTAATTCGAACTAATGTAGAGTGGTATGTCTTGATATTGAGAAGGTCTGTGATTCCAACTTTTATCAACACATTTTTTAAATTTATTCAATAGTAAACATATTTGTCAAAAATACAAAGTAGAAATAAGTGTAATTTAATTATTTTATACACTTTTAAAAAATGAAAATTCAGAAAGTTATAATTGATAATTACATCAAATACATGTAATAAAAATTTTTGTATTTGAGTTACACGTCATGACAAATTTAAGATGTTCTAAAAGTATAAATTTTGCGAAGAATACTTACTTCCAAAGAACTGGTAATATATTCATATATGCTTGTAAACATAAAAAATATAGAAAACATTAAGTTAGTTCTTTTAACAGAATACGAAAGACAATTGACCATTCAATAATGAATTATGCTTCTCCAGTATGGACTCCTTCGCGACATCTAAATATTACCTTGTCCTTAAAGCTCAAAAACATCTGATTTTATCGTATTAAATTATTAAACTCGATAATTTCCATACAGGAAAAAATTTTCGTATTGAATTACTCTGAACTATTCTGTGAAGATAATTTTGTCAAATAAAAAAATTAAAAATAATATTTAAAAATCACATATTCCGTAATTTAAATGTAATAAAATTTAAAATTTTTCTGAATAGATTGTTTTCGTACGCTTAATTCATATATTATTAAAATATTCGTGAAAAAAGTGACAAATAAAAAAACACCTCAATTGAAAAAAACATATAAAAGTAATATGTGAACGTTATTGTTTAAACTTACGTTATATGTGAACATAGTATAAAATGAGATGTTTTTTGAGCTTTAAAATATATATAAAGAAACATTTGAAATTTGATTCGTTAAAAAACGACTCATTTTGAAGGTAGTATTAGATAACTGCCTGAAAACTCGAATATAACAGCTTTGAATGGCATTCACAGAGACGGGATGGAGTACTAGGGTCAGTGACTACAGTTATATGTAAACCAATTTAGAATAGTCTTATTATAATCTTTTGTATATCTTTAATGTAAAGTTATTTATTATTTTGTTAATGGTTTATTAATTTATATATTATTTTGTAAACTAACTTCTATTTTAAGTTTGTTAAATTTACTTTAAAAATAAGAACAATTTTACTTATATAAATTCATTCAAAAATGTTCAATTGTTTTTGTCAATTCGAAAAGTACAAAAAATAAAAACGAAAATAAAAAGCATACAAAATAATTTTGAAATATTATTTGAAATTATATTTTAAATAATAAAAGAAGAACAATCGTTGTTTAAAAGGGGAGTATTTTAAGCAAAACGTTTTCAAGATTCTAATATAAAATAAATAAATCAAGAAAATAATAAATGAAGTGCAGAAGATTCAAGAAATAATATAAGAATAAAAATTAACAAAGAACTACATAAAATAAATTAAGTACCACAAATAATTTATGTCTTTCTAGTTATTGGAAAATGTTTTTCACTTCAGTGGAAAACTTTAAGAGTTACCTCATGTTAACGAATGATTCCATTATTTGATTTAAGAGTGAGGAACAAAATCATAGGAAAGCCAATAAAGCCCTAATTAACATCAACAATTCAAATAAATGAGAGGAAGTAAATGTAGTTTAATTAATTAATTTTAATTTTTCTGATAGTATAGAAAACATAATAAACAAAATTAACACAGCAGAATTTAGGAAAAGTATAAATAGTTTTTATTAGTTTTTATGATCATATGTTAGAATTATTAACAAAATTAAATTTAAAAACTAATATTAATGTAGAAAATCAACAGTTGTTCAATGGTATTGAAAATATTTAATACTAAACTAAGATAAAGTATATTAAATAATTCTCAACTTAATAATCCACAATATCAAAATAATATTCGAAATCATAATTTTAATAATAATAGAAATTCAGATTATTTCCAAAATAATCGGAAAAATGTTAAAAATTTTGATCAAAAACAACCAAATTTTAATAAAAATTTGGATCCAAATCAAAATTTTTATAATAATTATAATCGAAATAATCAACATAAAGTTGCTTATGAAAAAATGGCAACATTTCTTAAAGTTTCAATATTTTAATGATAGATATAGATCAACTAATTCATTAATTCGCATTTCAAAATGAAACTCGAAATGATAATAATTTTAATAAATATAATAATTCTGGATATTCTGCAAGTATTCAATATCACTATGAAAATTTAGAAAAATAATAAAGTTAAAACAAAATTCAGAACATTTCAGAAATTAAACTGAATTGAAACAAAGTAACCCAAATAGATAAATACCAATAGAAATAGACAATATTTTTTGTAACTGCTCAAGAACAAGTCTTCAAAAATCATTATATTAATTTACATAATATAATTAATACTACGTTCACATATATATTCTATTCGGAAGAATTAAAATGTTAATAACATTTAGATTACATAACATATGAAATTTGTATATTATTTTAAATTTTAAATTTTATATTATTTGTCAAAATTATGTACACAGGTAAATTCAGATTATTTTAATACGAAAAAATCTTCCCTGTAAGAATTTTATCGTGTTGTACATGTGTTTAATAATTTATCACAATAAATTGAGATGTTTTTCGAACTTGAAATATATGAAAAAATTGGATGTGTTTTTTGAACAACGACTCGTTTTTTTAAAACACGTATGTGTGAAAGTAGTATAAGGTAAATAGTTATGAACCAAAGTCGGATTATTCAAAAAGAAGAGGCTCAAAAGGAAAAATTATACAATCTAATATAAACATTAATAAAAACGAAAACGAAAATTTAAATTATACTTTCTCACTGCCAAAATAACCAGTCAATATATATATATAAATCAAATAATAGTTAATTTAGCTACAAAATATAAATATGTGCTACATTCACATATAAAATATTTAACAAAAATTACATAAATAATAAAATTTACTCACTGTAGTCTCATTTAAGGAGTAATGTGAGGTGTAGCGTGGGAGAGTTGTATGTAAACCATTTAGAATAGTCATTTTTTATAAAGTTATTTGTGATTATGTTAATTGTTAATGATCTTTTAATTTATATATTATTTTGTAAACTAACTGTAATTTAAACTTTGTTAAATTAATTTAAAAATAACTGCTTTTTTAAAATTAAAAAAATTTCAATTGTTAAAATTTTGTGAATTTGAAAAAAACTCAAAAAATAACGCATTCGAAACATTTTTTTCTGAAAAAGCAACGAATAATTGTAAATTGGTTAACTAAAAATGTCGATTTTTTGAATAAAATATAACTGAAGTTTTAATCAGCCGCTGTATCATTATAATTGGCACTTTCGAAGAATTAATCGTTTACATGGAATTCAATAAAAAGTGTTATACACATATAAGTACTATATAACGGCTAATTTTTCGAAAGTGACAACCCGATATTCGGATTCCTCGTCTATTTTTCTATTGGGAATCACTTTCAAAATTAACGCACCAAGAGCTATATCGGTTTTAAGAATAAAAAACAATAAAAATATAAAGATCACAAATGTGCATTATTTTCAGTATTGTAACATTCATTTGCAGACATAATTTTTCAACATATTTTTCATAGAACATTTGGGAAAATGAGAGATAAATAATAATAAAATACCATAATAATACAATTTTTATAGGAATTAACTCAAAATGTAAGGTACTTTTTTATGCAACACTGTAGTAAATATGTTAGCTAAAGTATGTTTTGTTCATATCGATTAAAAAATTGGCGGCTATAATTTTTTTTAAAGAATAAAAGGGCATTTACAGTTTCATAAAATATGTCGCAGAGAAATATAAGGTATGATAAAAGCGATTAATGTATTTATGGTTTTTGTATTAATTTGCTTGTATTTTAAGATCTTATTTTAAACCAAAAGAACCAAAGGAGGAATCACCAAATCTTAATGATGTTCCAAAGTAAGTATGGTTAAATTCTCAATTTCATTTCATTATATCTTGAATTTTAAAGGAAGCCAATTAAAAAAGACTTAGACGCAAATCCGAATGTGGCTACATTGAAAAGAAACGCAGAAGAAGTGTTAAATAACAATTCAAAGTTATTTAAAATAGAACAAAACAAAGATACTAACAATAAACAATTTGGAAAAACAGAAAAAAGATCTCCAGGCAAGATATTGAGCTTAAATGTAAATAACAATGATACTGCAGCAATGGATTTCAATCCCTAGTAAATTGAACTACGATCCTCTAAAGATGTATTTTGGACAAAAAATCAAAGTTAGTTTTTCATGATATAAGTTATAGTATGTATAATAAAATATACTTCATGTATTTGAGCTTCATAAATTTGAGGCGAAATACATATATATATATATATATATATATATAATATATATATATATATATATATATTATATATATATATATATATATATATATATATATATATATATATATATATATATATATATATATATATATATATATATATATATATTATATATATATATATATATATTATATATATTTATATATATATTATATATATATATATATATATATATATATATATATATATATATATATATATATATATATATAATATATATTTATATATATATATATATATATATATATATATATATATATAATATTATATATATATATATATAATATAATATATATATATATTATATATAAATATATATATTTATAATATTATATATATTATATATATATATATATATATATATATATATATATATATATATATATATATATATATATATATATATATATATATATATATATATATATATATATATATATATATATATATATATATATATTTTGTTTTTTGAATGTAGATCAAAAAACAAAATATGGCGAAAAATGTATAAATGATTTTTAAACAGTATACACATGCACGTTATTATTACTTATTTCGATAGTTTTTTTACTGTTTTGCATATTTATTTTTACTATTTTAAATGGGCAATAAATTTCTTGAGAAAAAATAAATTTTCATTCATTAGTTTTAAGCACTATTTCATAAGATATTAGAAAAAATAACCCTTTATGTTACATCCTAAAAAGATTTTTCCTTTTTCCGTTATTTATACTTTAAGTGCTTCCTTGTAATTGTTTTTATAAACTTTTTTATTTTAGGATTAGAACTCGGAGTGGCTGAGTATACTCTTATGAAAATAATTTGTGATTCCACTGGCCGTAAAATATATATATATATATATATATATATATATATATATATATATATATATATATATATATATATATATATATATATATATATATATATATATATATAGTTTTTTGTATATATATATATATATATATATATATATATATATATATATATATATTTTTTTTTTTGTATATATATATATATATATATATATATATATATATATATATATATATATATATATATATATATATATATATATATATATATAACCTTTTAAGCTCGTACAAGTCCTAAGTATGAAACGATATTAAAGAAATTTTGCATATTGTTTTAGTTCTATAAACCTATTATAGATTTTTTTTTAATTTTTGCAGTACTCCATATTTGGCTCTGGCAAGAACATTCCAGTTAATCGAAGAAACAAAAGGGCGGTTAAAAATGGTTGAAATTTTAGGAAACTTTTTTGTTCAGTAATATTGCAGAATCCAGAAGATTTGTTACCAAGCATTTATCTGTCAATAAATCAGTTGGCTCCTGCTTATGAAGGTAAGTAAGTAAATATATTATTATTATTTTTATTTCAATTGGGAATTTAATTTATTTTGCGATATAAATACTTTTATAATTGGATAAGCACTGAGAAAAATTGGCAATCGAATGAATATTTTTTTCATTGTATTACATAAATTTAACGGAAAAACTTTACACATATTTGTCCAATTGTCCCTAAATCTTGTCAACGTATACAAATGTCCTTAATTCACCACCTTCATGAGGAAACAAAGCTCCATCAAATAAAGGAAAATAATTAAATGCTAAGAAAGCAGTTCTTTACATGATGTCATCGGAGAGATCATCCTAACTTCACATTGCACTTTCTTATTTTACAATAAGAAAGGATATTCGTATATACGGACATAGCATACATAGATATGTGATCCTTTGGATCAGAATTATTATATGGCAGCATTGAAAGACATTAACAGAGACGCCTCAAATTCCGCGGTTTAAAATTACCGTATGAATGTCGTACTTGGAGGCCGAATACGGGCATTGCAGACAATGAACAGATTTTGGCGCGGTCAAAAAGAGTAGAGATCGGAATGAAGTAACAGGCTCAATGCCTTTTGGTCTTGTATTGGCCGCGCCGTCCCAAACCTATGTCCTTCATGTGGTCAAGGATCACATGACACACGACATCTATTCAACTGCCAGACCAAACCAACCTCACTCTGTCCTGAATATCTATAGACACAATCAATCGAGGCTGGAGTTGTACAACAATATGAACCAAAATTGATAAATGTACTATTTATTTCCAGCTGTTGCAACAACAACCAAACTTGTAGTACAGTTTGGAGTATCTTTGATATTTACATTAACATGATTGGAATACGTTACAGTTTAATTGGTTAAGTAATTGCCAATTCTATAACTTTCTCGTTTTAGGGTTGATTCAAAATAAATTTTGTTTCAAAAATTTTACATTTTCACATGTATATATAATATAATAAGTACATATATTTTTAATTTTTACAAGTATCCATAAGATAATAATTCTACACAATAACAAAAATTTTCGCTATTTTTCCAATATTTTAAGACAAAGTGTTCTATCACGTACAAGTTCCTAACGTTGAATTTAACATAAATTTTGGATTTTATATTGCTTTTAAAGCAGAAATTTATGGGTACTTATTTTGATACAATAAAATATTTTCGTTATGTTTATGTTTTATGTTTTTAGAATACAAATTTGAAAAAAATTATGTTATTGACAATAAGAAAGCCTTATTCTTTGAGAAAGAATAAGGCTATTAATGAATGTAGATCAAAAAACAAAATATGGCGAAAAATGTATAAATGATTTTTAAACAGTATACACATGCACGTTATTATTACTTATTTCGATAGTTTTTTTACTGTTTTGCATATTTATTTTTACTATTTTAAATGGGCAATAAATTTCTTGAGAAAAAATAAATTTTCATTCATTAGTTTTAAGCACTATTTCATAAGATATTAGAAAAAATAACCCTTTATGTTACATCCTAAAAAGATTTTTCCTTTTTCCGTTATTTATACTTTAAGTGCTTCCTTGTAATTGTTTTTATAAACTTTTTTATTTTAGGATTAGAACTCGGAGTGGCTGAGTATACTCTTATGAAAATAATTTGTGATTCCACTGGCCGTAAAATTGATTTCATAAAATCTCAGACACATTTAACTGGAGATTTAGGTATTGTAGCAGAACAATCAAAAATGGCTCAAAGAATGATGTTTAAACCCGCCCCGTTAACTATTATGGGTGTTTATAAAAAGTTAAAGGATATTGCTAAAGCGCCTGGAAAAAACAAAGTAGTTCTAATAAAAGATGTATTTGTAGCTTGTCGGGGACCAGAGGCTAGATTTTTTATAAGATCTCTAATAGGCAAGCTTCGTATAGGTATTGCTGAACAAAGTTTGCTTAACGCATTATCTACCGGAATTGTAAAGGCCAACAATGTAGATTGTATTAAAAAACTTCATGAAACTACATTAAAAGAAAAAATTGAAGCCAATTCGTTGATATTAAAAACCACTTACTGGTAAGTTCATTAATTGGAATAGAAAAAAATATTGCTTTAAAACGTAATGTCATTTACAAGAAATTTTGATATTAACTTCTGTAGTTATTAAAACATATACAGACACGGACACAAATTTATCCATCAATCAAGACAAGTTCTACAGACGTGAGCAAATTGTTTTTACAGTTTAGTTCCACCTAAAAGTGATACTTTTTAACATATTTTGTTATTGTATTCTTCTTTTAGATAAATCGATAACTTTTTTTAAATTAAATATTTCCATTTTACGTAAATTTTTATTTTGTATCTAAACTTATATTCACGACTGTTTTAAAAATATTAAACATTTTTAACGATAAAAAATTAAATATCAAAAAATAGAGCGAAATGTTTACTACAGTATTACCACATCTTCCCCTTTTAAAGAAAACTATACAAATTAGGATCTTCGTTAAAGATTAGTATCTCTAAATTCTTCAACTACTTTTACATGAATTTTTACAAAAACTGGCTTTAAAATGTCGATTAAAGTAATATCTGTATTCCAATTTCAATATTGAGTTAAACATTTATCAAATTCTTATTTATCTTTGTAAGGACCATAAGAGTATTTTAGTAATTTACGGGATTTCAATTTATAAAATCCCGAATCCCGGAATTTAAATAACCAGTCCCATTTGGCTTCTCTAATTGAATGATAATTGCTTGTTACTTTTAAATTATTTGTTAAGTAAAAAAAGACTAAAGTTAATATCTCTACCCAGTCCAAAAAATTAAATTTGAATATTAATGTCGTACTCAATATAAAAACTTTTAGTAGACTTAACAGGTGCTCCTACTAAGAATTGACTTAGTGTAAGAACATCCATATCATTTGGATCGTCCGAAATTTTACATATCAAACTTTGCAACTCTTCTAATGTTAACAATGTAAGGCCAACTACACGATGGAAATTATATTTTTCAGCTTTAGCTGCTGCTTCTCTGAGTCCCAAAAATGGAGAGATCTAGGTAGAATAAATTTCCAGGTAATAGTGCCCTTTAGACACTTTTGGTGAACATTTTCCAAATGAGATTGACTCAAAAAGAATTGCTTTAATTCCGTTCGTTTGACCAAATTGTATGTAGTTTATCACTAATAAAAATAAATCGTTTTAAAGCCGCTATAAACGATGATGTTAACAATTCTTCTTACAATTCACGACTTCCAAGTGTGATGTCTTTTTTGGAAAACATATAAAAATGCAAATGATGCTCTTTACTGGAGGCCGATTACGAATACCAGATTTATAAAAAAGGGCCACAGAATATGCTGTGCGTATTTGAGTTTTAAACGAAAACTTGCTCTACTTGCTCTAACAGCTTTTTTACCACCATGGGGCCAATATTGTAGTTTAGTTGTGGTCCGGTATGCAAAAGCTTTTGGTGAAAACTTAAAACTAATATCTTTGTAAAAGGGTGAATAATACAATAGGTTGTTTTGCTTCAAAATCCAAAGTTGAATTTTCCAGTCTCCCTCACACTCGATTTAAATTTGTAGAATCAGTAAACGGTGACAACTTATATTCAGCTACGAAATGTATTTGTTGTATGTGTGTATTAACAGGTTTGTACATATCTTCAAATCAAATGGTGTTAAGAGATCCATTTTTATTTGTCTATTTAGTGCAAATTTAAAAATTACAATTTTTTAATATAAGAAAATATACGTTGTAATGAATTCTGATGTTTAAAATGTATGTACCAATCAATTTACATAGTGGCAACTAAAACTGATCGTTTACGTTTTGGTAAATAAGTAAAAGAATCTAGAAGCTTCGACCATTTAGAATAGCTTGTATTTCCAAAGTTTTGAAGGCCACAGCAAAATGCAGTTGAGCGCTTGGTATTAAAACGAAGCGTGTGAACTCTAAATTGGGACAAAGGAAAAGTTGGTATAAAAATCTATCCAGGCTGAATGAAGCAATTGTGGCAAGCTTTCGTCCCAGTGTAAATTATGTTTTCACAAAATTAGCATCTGTAGGTACGTAGGGAAGGGTGGTGTGTATTATTGTCACATAAAAAATGCACACCTTCCCTCGGTGACGTAATGATCCATTGTGATCCCTTCATCCAACATGAAGACAGGGTTGGAATCTTGTAGAGAGAAATATGTCATTCAATATAGAAATAGAGAGAAGAAAGAAAGAAAGAACATTAAAAGTCATTTGGAAGCTGACTTATCAAATTAGAAAAAGAAGAAAATAAGATAAAGAGAGGAAAGAAGAAAAGAGACAGATATAGTCACCCAACATATCCTATTCACGTATAACCGTTGACTCCAGTAGCCAGCTTACCCTCAGGACGAGCTTAATGAGGGTTGTCAGTTCTATAACTGCTTAGTCCTCTAGCTCATCCAGAAATTGTCGGCCTAGCCACTTCATCCTAGTCAGCTGGAATCGAAGACATTTACAAAGTAAGTGCTCTACTGACGCCAGCTCAACCTATTCCTCGCACATCCTACAAACACCCGAATTGCCTGAGTCTTACCACCAAGGTGTGTGGTAATACTCAGGCTATCCTCCAGGATAGCTTGCTATGAAGGAAGATTCCAAGGTATTAGGCTCTTTCAGCCAGCCCCAATTCTTCTAGTGAAAGGGACTAACTCCGTCCAAGAGGACAGATCATCAAATGTCGTCTGCACTGATCGTGGAAAGAAATTTTCCCGACGTCATACGCATTGGCCACGATTTTCCGTCCCCTTGAATCGGCTCAAAATGACGTTGACCGATAAGAACCATAGAAGGGGTGATAGTACTCCACCCTGAGGTGTTGCCTTCGTCATCAGTTTCCTCATATGTGTATTTGCTAAACTGGATTCGATAATCCGGCTCTTCAGCATCATGACTATCCACCCAACCAGGAAATCATCAACATCCAGTCCCCTGAGAGCATCCTCAATCGCTTCAATCTTTATAGTTTTGAAAGCTCTTTCGATATCCAAGAATGCCGCCAGTGTATATTCCTTATACCGTAGAACTCGTTCAATGCAACTCACCATGTCATGAAGCGCCGTCTCAACAGATCAACCCTTTAGGTAGGCAGGCATGTTGAGCCCCGCTCAGTAACCAGGTATCAATCTCATCCCTCAGACAAAGATCAATCATTCTCTCCAATGTCTTCAACAGAAAAGACGATAAGCTGATCGATCTATAATAATTACGTTTTGAGTGCCCGCTAGACCCGCTGTAACACAGAACCAGATACATTACGGTCACTTGCCCCCTCATCTAAACATCCTGGGAAGTGAGTTTCCATAAGTAGTCTGAGGGACTGAAGGCTGGTCTCGGTCCATGAGCCATAAGATCGTTGAAAAAATCCGGGGACGCTGGGGTCCTTGGATAGTACTAGTCGAAATATTAACCGAGTCACAGTAGTTGTTCCATGAGACCCGCTTTGACCGATTAATGTCCTAAAGTCGCAGAATAATTAATTTCCACACGTTTCCAGTACCCTTCGCCTGTACGAAGACCAATCTGTTTTCGTCCTGTAAAATCCAGCCCGAAAGATATCCTACTATGATCATAAAACTAATACTCTGCTGATACCTTCCCTTTCCTAACATAATACCCGTTGAGGTTAGCCAGAATTATATCTACCACCGCGACCCTATTCTTTGTCCTAAAGGTCGGCGTATTGCCTCTATTACATATAGACAAATCATGGGACACAATGAAATCAAGAACCAACTCACTTCTCTTGTTCACATGATCGCTTCCCCATCGATAGTGATGCGCATTAGCATCACACCCATAACCATCTTGATGCCTCGTTGTCTGGCCATATTTACCAGACTTTGCGTCTTTTCACCCGAGGGATCCGTAGGGCATGTATGCAGATGCCATTGACCACCGTCAGGTCGCCGTCACTAAAAGGATTCAGAATCAATAGTTTCAGCTTATTCTTCGCCAATATACAAGTTCTTACCTTCTCATCCGTAGACGGTATGAACAATGTATATCCTGTGACCATAATACCCATTTCCCTGTTATTTTTGATTCAGGGCTCCTGTATTAGGACCACGTCTTCTTTGTTCTCGGTGAGGTGAATAGCAAGTTCAGTTGAGGTCGCTTCACGGTTATGCAGGTTTTGGTCCACTGCGAACCGGAAGTTTCTTCCTTGTGTCTTTTTTTTACAGGCCATTGAAAACAATAACTTCCACTGGCCGGAACGAAGGTCTACATTAATACCTTTGCTTTTGTTATAATAGGGCCTGTCATTTCTAAGGGATCGTAAATACGGGAAATAATTGATAGTATTGTGTGCTTGGTGCCAATGGACTCATTCGATGAGTGGGAAAGCGAAAAAAACAAAATTGTCCGCTTTCGGATTCCATACTAGATCCAAAGTTTAGGTTATATCAGTCCCATCATGAAACTTTTAAAATTGCTTGCAATTAGCTGACGAAACACCCTGTAAAACAAAGCTTATTAGAGCTATTCCTAATGGCAAATTTTCCTTTTTGGAGCAAAGCTGACACTTATTGCCGAGTTTCAATTCCATCATCAATAGAGTCACCTCGTTTTATTACTTTTGTATCCAGAGGGAAATAATTTTTTTTCGTCAAATGACAGTTGGTGCATAGCACGAATTGCTAAAAAGGCAGCGGGTTTTGTGCGGTAGGTGACAGGGTTAAGTTTATAAACTTTAATATCTTCGTTTTTATCATCTCTCCAAATTACACATTGCAGATAGTCATCTGGGTGGGATACCTTTACACATCGATACGTCTTGTAGATATCGCCTCTAAGTGCAACCTTCAGTAATCGAAAAAGCAAAAGAGTATTAAGTTTTGGTTGTATCGTAGGCCCAGAATAAAGTATGTCTTTTAATGAAAACCCAGATGATGTTTTGGCTGAGCCATCGAAGACTATCCTCAGTTTTGTTGTTGTGCTGTCTTCCTCTTAGACACAGTGGTGAGGTAGATAATATGTATATACGTCAGGATGTGAGGAAATAGTTGTCATATGGGTTAATTCAGCGCAGTCTTTCATAAAAGCTACGTATTGATTTTTTATTTCTGGCAAAGCTCGCTCATATGAATCATCGAGTACATTACTGCACTTGTTTTTTAATAATTATACAGAATATTCCACAGTATAAAACCGAACGTTGTTTTTTTTAAAGAAAATTCACAAAAATCATCATCATTAAAATTGTTTTCTGTTCCCGAAAGCTTTTAATAAGAACATGAATTTTATTTTCCTTAATTTCATCATGTTTTTTGTAAAGTGTGTAAGTTTTTATATAATATTATATATATATTATATATAATAATGTGTGTGAAGATAAATTTAAATTTATTTAGCCAAGATACAAACCACATGCTTTAACAGAGCTCTGGAAACACATTAACAGAGCACTGTAAACACATTGACAGAGCATTGCTTTCACCACACATACAAAATAAGTACGATTTTGTCATCATTTCTGGGATCGGAAAAATGAAACCATGTGAAATAGCGGCCAATCGGTCATACTAATAGGCCTTATAAGTCGCTTTTCCCAAATAATCTTGGAATTTAAGAAAATTAATTCTTTTTTAAATTCTGACCTGGAGAGGATCGGTAGCCATATCTGGACTTAGGAAAATGTCTGGTATATGAGACTGTGTAGAGGTGGTGGATAATTGGTCATACTAATAGGCCTTATAAGTCGCTTTTCCCAAATAATCTTGGAAGTTAAGAAAATTTGAATTTTCTGAATTCTGACCTGGAGAGGATCGGTGGCCATATCTGGACTTAGGAAAATGGCTGGTATATGAGACTGTGTAGAGGTGGTGGATAATTGGCCATACTAATAGGCCTTATAAGTCGCTTTTCCCAAATAATCTTGGAATTTAAGAAAATTATTTTTTTTTAAATTCTGACCTGGAGAGGATCGGTGGCCATATCTGGACTTAGGGAAATGGCTGGTATATGAGACTATGTGGAAGTGGTGGTCAATTGGTCATACTAATAGGCCTTATAAGTCGCCTTTCCCAAATAATCTTGGAATTTAAGAAAATTTGAGTTTTCTGAATTCTGACCTGGAGAGGATCGGTGGCCATATCTGGTCTTAAGGAAATGGCTGGTATATGAGACTATGTGCAAGTGGTGGACAATTGGTCATACTAATAGGCCTTATAAGTCGCTTTTCCCAAATAATCTTGGAATTTAAGAAAATTAATTTTTTTTGAAATTCTGACCTGGAGAGGATCGGTGGCCATATCTGGACTTAGGGAAATGGCTGGTATATGAGACTATGTGGAAGTGGTGGACAATTGGTCATACTAATAGGCCTTATAAGTCGCTTTTCCCAAATAATCTTGGAATTTAAGAAAATTCGAGTTTTCTGAATTCTGACCTGGAGAGGATCGGTGGCCATATCTGGACTTAGGGAAATGGCTGGTATATGAGACTATGTGGAAGTGGTAGACAATTGGTCATACTAATAGGCCTTATAAGTCGCCTTTCCCAAATAATCTTGGAATTTAAGAAAATTTGAGTTTTCTGAATTCTGACCTGGAGAGGATCGGTGGCCATATCTGGTCTTAGGGAAATGGCTGGTATATGAGACTATGTGGAAGTGGTAGACAATTGGTCATACTAATAGGCCTTATAAGTCGCTTTTCCCAAATAATCTTGGAATTTAAGAAAATTATTTTTTTTTTGAAATTCTGACCTGGAGAGGATGGGTGGCCATATCTGGACTTAGTGAAATGGCTGGTATATGAGACCATGTGGAAGTGGTGGACAATTGGTCACACTATAAGACCCTATAAATCGCTTTTCCCAAATAATCTTGGAATTTAAGAAAATTAATTTTTTTGAAATCCTCTCCAAGTCAGAATTAAAAAAAATAATATTCTTAAATTTAAGATTATTTTGGAAAAGCAATTTATAGGGTCTTATAGTGTGATCAATTGTCCACCACTTCCACATAGTCTCATATACCAGCCATTTCCCTAAGTCCAGATATGGCCACCGAACCTCTCCAGGTCAGAATTTCAAAAAAATAAATTTTCTTAAATTTCAAGATTATTTGGGAAAAGCGATTTATAGGGTCTTATAGTATGACCAATTGTCCACCACTTGCACATAGTCTCATATACCAGCCATTTCCCTAAGACCAGATATGGCCACCGATCCTCTCCAAGTCAGAATTCAGAAAACTCAAATTTTCTTAAATTCCAAGATTATTTGGAAAAAGCGACTTATAGGCTCTTATAGTATGACCAATTGTCCACCACTTGCACATAGTCTCATATACCAGCCATTTCCCTAAGTCCAGATATGGCCACCGATCCTCTCCAGGTCAGAATTCAGAAAACTCAAATTTTCTTAAATTCCAAGATTATTTGGGAAAAGCGACTTATAAGGCCTATTAGTATGACCAATTATCCATCACCTCTACATAGTCTCATATACCAGCCATTTTCCTAAGTCCAGATAAGGCCACCGATCCTCTCCAAGTCAGAATTCAGAAAACTCAAATTTTCTTAAATTCCAAGATTATTTGGGAAAAGCGACTTATAGGCTCTTATAGTATGACCAATTGTCCACCACTTGCACATAGTCTCATATACCAGCCATTTCCCTAAGTCCTATATGGCCACCGATCCTCTCCAGGTCAGAATTTCAAAAAAATTTAATTTTCTTAAATTCCAAGATTATTTGGGAAAAGCGACTTATAAGGCCTATTAGTATGACCGATTGTCCACCACTTGCACATAGTCTCATATACCAGCCATTTCCTTAAGACCAGATATGGCCACCGATCCTCTCCAGGTCAGAATTCAGAAAACTCAAATTTTCTTAAATTCCAAGATTATTTGGGAAAAGCGACTTATAAGGCCTATTAGTATGACCAATTGTCCACCACTTCCACATAGTCTCATATACCAGCCATTTCCCTAAGTCCAGATATGGCCACCGATCCTCTCCAGGTCAGAATTTAAAAAAAAATTAATTTTCTTAAATTCCAAGATTATTTGGGAAAAGCGACTTATAAGGCCTATTAGTATGGCCAATTATCCACCACCTCTACACAGTCTCATATACCAGCCATTTTCCTAAGTCCAGATATGGCCACCGATCCTCTCCAGGTCAGAATTCAGAAAATTCAAATTTTCTTAACTTCCAAGATTATTTGGGAAAAGCGACTTATAAGGCCTATTAGTATGACCAATTATCCACCACCTCTACACAGTCTCATATACCAGCCATTTTCCTAAGTCCAGATATGGCCACCGATCCTCTCCAGGTCAGAATTTAAAAAAGAATTAATTTTCTTAAATTCCAAGATTATTTGGGAAAAGCGACTTATAAGGCCTATTAGTATGACCGATTGGCCGCTATTTTACATGGTTTCATTTTTCCGATCCCAGAAATGATGACAAAATCGTACTTATTTTGTATGTGTGGTGAAAGCAATGCTCTGTCATTGTGTTTACAGTGCTCTGTTAATGTGTTTCCAGAGCTCTGTTAAAGCATGTGGTTTGTGTCTTGGCTAAATAAATTTAAATTTATCTTCACACACACATATATATATATATATATATATATATATATATATATATATATATATATATATATATATATATATATATATATATATATATATATATATATATATATATATATATATATATATATATATATATATATATATATATATATATTTGTATTCATCAACATAATAAAACTATTCATTTATACATTTCAGTCAATGTCCTAATTACGACAAAATAATACCAACGTTGCTAGAATTCGGAATAGACGAAGTTCAAAATCGTTGCCCCATGATACCGGGTATTCCTATTAAACCTATGCTTGCACAACCAACTAAAGGTGTTTCAGAAATATTGGAACGCTTTAATGGCATTGCTATAACATGTGAGTGGAAATACGATGGGGAAAGAGCACAAATACATTGCAATGAAAATGGAGTCATTTCTATTTTTTCCCGAAACCAGGAAAATAATACATTAAAATATCCTGACGTTACAAGCCGAATTGAAAGATTTCCTAAATCAAATGTGAAATCTTTCATAATAGATAGTGAGATCGTAGCTTGGGATATTGAACAGAAAATAATATTACCGTTTCAAGTATTATCTACTCGAAGAAGAAAAAATGTAGATGTCAATGAAATAAAAGTACAAGTCTGTGTTTATGCCTTCGATTTATTATATCTCAATGGAGAACCATTAGTTTTAAAAACATTTGCAGAAAGAAGACAAATGATGAAAGAATATTTTGTGGAAATAGAAGGTTGTTGGCAATTTGCCACTGCAATGGATACCAGTGATGTGGATGAAGTACAACAATTTCTCGAAGAATCTATCAAAGGCAATTGTGAAGGTTTAATGGTTAAAACTTTAGACAAAGATGCAACATACGAAATTGCAAAGCGATCAAGAAATTGGTTGAAGCTTAAAAAAGATTATTTATCTGGATGTGGAGATTCGTTAGATTTAGTTGTTATTGGTGGCTACAGGGGAAAAGGAAAACGAACGGGCAGCTATGGCGGTTTCCTGCTAGCTTGTTACAATAACGAAAATGAAGAATATCAAAGTATATGCAAAATTGGAACCGGTAAGATTTATTAATACTTAAAGTTATACAAATGTTAATACAGACAGAAAAAACATGACTGAAAATCAATATTTATATTAACGCATTTTTAATTACCTTTTACTTTGTATTTAAAAAATACAAACATACTTTTAAATCCAAACAATAGGATGATAATACATTATTTGATGAGTTTGTTAGCATCCCAACTTCTAAGACGTCTATTTCTGTTTTTTGAAAATATAAAATAAAATGTATATATGTTATATATGTGTTTTAATATGGCGAATTAAAAATGTGTGTCTGAAGATAAATTTTAAAATTTGATCCTAGACACAAACCTTTTCACTTATTAGAGCTCTGTTAACCAATTAACATAGCTCTGTTAACGGTTTAACAGAGCTCTTTTAAACAATGTACAATCAGAATACAGATAAAAAACAAGGATTCCAGGAAAACGGGACAACATGGGCGGATGAATCCAAGTGGAAATGGTGGCCAGTACCGCCAGTAATCACACTCAATAGCCAGAATATTTAACAAAGCGAGTTTTCATAACAAATTTTGAAAAAATGTTAAACTCAAAATCTCAAAGGATAATCAAGGATTCCACGAAAACGGGCAACATGGGCGGATGAATCCAAGTGGAAATGGTGGCCAGTACCTATAGTTATCACACGCATTAGCTAGGATATTTAACAGAGCGAGTTTTCATAGTAAATTTTGAAAAAAAATGTTAAACTTTATACCTCAAATATGGAAGGGTAATCCGGGATTCCATTAAGACATTACAATATGAAAGGATATACTTAACGGAATGAACCGGGTGAATACCACCTTCTCCTACACATGACCTGAAATAAAACATCGGATGTGGCCATTTTCGAATGTAGTCCACCATCAAATCAAAAATTGAGTCGAGTTAGTTATGTCCGTCGAAAGATTCTAACGCATAGAATAATTGTCTGAATTCAATGACATTTGGCCACATCGTTTGTTATTGTCCTAAGCAGTTTGCTATTTAAAACCAGCTATATCGGTTTATAAGCAAGGAAGTTATAAACCGATATCTGAAACAATCTCAAAATTTCGAAAGGGAACTCTTCTAATTTCTTATAAAAATGAAATTGAACTTAAACAAAGAATTAATTTAAGCATACAATTGTATGTGCTCCATCATCGTGCAAAAGATCATCAAAATCTGATTAACAGGAAAAAAGTTATAGGCTATAATAAGCAAAATTTTGATATACCCCAAAATCTGTGTGTCATATGGGCTGCAATTTTTAAGATAGTTTACTGAAATTTGTCACATATACTTATTTTGATACAATTATAAATCCAAAAAAGTCAAATTGTTCAAATTCCCGGAATATGATTTATAGCTTATATAACTCTTAAATTTGAACCAATTCTGCTGAAATTTGGCAAAATTAATTTTTAAACTATTTTAAATATATGTTATATGTAATCTATATTATGATATAGCTCCCATATAACGCAACTTCCCGGAAAACGGGTTTGAGCTTATAAAACAATTAAATAAAGACCAATTCCATTGGAACTCAGTACAATGAATTTTTTAACTATTTTAATTTATATTGTTAATTAGAACAATCTCGGTCCATATTATGATGTAGCTCCCATATCAGTCCCCTCACCAAAAACAAATTTCAGCTTATTAAACGAGTAAATAAAGACCAATTCTTTTGAAATTTGATATAATTATTTTGCTAACTGTTCTGAAGATATTAAATTAATTTGCCCCATATCGGTCCATATTTTCCTATAGCTCTCTTATAAAGGGCTTTCCCGGAAAACGGGCTTGAGTTTATAAAACATTTAAATAAAGATTAATTCCATTAAAATTTAGCCATTCTGTGTGTAACGCTAAGAATGAATTATTTCAGACTCATAATGTATATATATTCTTGCTTCAAATCAAAATCTCAGTCGATTTTCGTCAATCTATATGTCTGCTCACATCCACAAAAATTGACAGAGCTCAATAAAATCTGGTCTAGTAGAAAAAAGCCAGTTCAGTAGAAAAAAGTTATAGCCAAAATGAAAACTAATTTTATGACTCCTTAAGAGTTTCTGTGTTATATACTTTATAAATTTGTGAGTGTATATGTGCATATGTATATGTATATCTACGGTACCTAACGTATTAACTTTACACGAATTTGTGGTGGAGGGTATTGAAGAATCGGCATAGCCGAATATGATACTTACTTGTTGGATTTTGCTCTTTTTTGATTTTAATATTTTTTACAATTAAACTGTTCAAAGAGCGATAAAAAAATTCTTTTTAAAAAGAAAGAAAGATCCGATCGTTTGAAGTATACAAAAAGAGTCAAAAATTGCAATTACTAATTTGATAATTTGATACCAGTTTATATTTCGTAAAAATATATGGAAAATTTGTACAATTTTTATACTTAACACCACAAGTGGTAATGAGGGTATATTAACTATGTCATTCCGTGTGTAATGCCTAGGATCTCATCTTAGATCCTATAAAGTATTTATACTCTTGCATCAAATCGAAATCTTAGTCGATTTAGGTATGTCTGTCTGCGAGTTGAAAATTCTCACGCCTACAATAATTCTCCGAATTCAGCGAAATTTGCACACGTTGTCTGTTATTGTCTTAAACAGTTTCTTATATAAAACCAAATATATTGGTTCATACACAAAAAAGTTAAATACCGATATCTGAGACAACCTCTAAATTTCGAAAAAGAACTATTGTTTTTTTTTTTTTTTTTTTTTTTTTTTTTTTTCCAAAAAAAGTAACTGGACTAAAGCAAAAATTCAATTATTATCGAATCCGAAAAAAGTTGAAGGTTAATAAGAAGGCCTCTTCCTAGAATATGATTTATATATGAACAAATTTTGTTAAGATTTTGCACAATTAATTTCTTAACTGTCCAAAATATATGTTATAAATTTTATTAATATCGGTTCATATTTTGATATAGCGCCCATATAACGCTCCTTTAAGAAAACAGTTTCGATCCTATAAAAGCATTAAATAAAGAGCAATTCAATTAAATTCAACATAGTTATTTTCTAATCATCTTGAATATATGTTATCAATTTAACCAATATCGGTTCATATTTTGCGGGCAAATATTACCAATTCTATTCAAATTCAGTATAATTATTTTTCCAACAGTCAATATTCAATATTTAATATAATTTATGATTACTGAAGGTACTGGCCACCATTTCCACTTGGATTCATCCGCCTTTGTTGTCACGTTTTTGTGGAATCCTTGATTATCCTTTGAAATTAAAATTAACATTTTTTCAAAATTTGCTATGAAAACTCGCTCTTTTAAATATCCTGGCTATGGAGTGTGATTACTGGAGAAACTAGTCACCATTTCCACTTTGATTCTTGCGCTCATGTTGTCCCGTTTTCGTGGAATCCTTGACTATCCTTTGAGATTTTAAATTTAACATTTTTTCAAAATTTGCTGTGAAAACTGGCTCTGTTAAATATTCTGGCTATGGACTGTAATAATTGGAAGTACTGGCCACCATCTCCACTTGGATTCATCCGCCCATGTTGTCCCGTTTTTATGGAGTCCTTGATTATCCATTGAGATTTTAAATTTAACATTTTTTCAAAATTTTCTATGAAAACTCGCTCTGTTAAATATTCTGGCTATGGAGTGTGATTACTGGAGGTACTGGCCACCATTTCCACTTAGATTCATCTGCCCATGTTGTCCCGTTTTCGTGGAATCCTTAATTATACTTTGAGATTTTAAATTTAACATTTTTTCAAAATTTGCTATGAGAACTCGCTCTGTTAAATATTCTGGCTATGGAGTGTGATTACTGGAGGTACTGTCCGCCATTTCCACTTGGATTCATCCATCCATATTGTCCCGTTTTCGTGGAATCCTTGATTATCCTTTGGGATTTTTAATTTAACATTTTTTTCAAAATTTGCTATAAAAACTCGCCCTGTTAAATATTCTGGCTATGAACTGTGATAACTGGAGGTACTGGCCACCATTTCCAATTGGATTCATCCGCCCATGTTGTCCCGTTATCGTGGAATCCTTGATTATCCTTTGAGATTTTAAATTTAACATTTTTTTTCAAAATTTACTATGAAAACTCGTTCTGTTAAACATTCTGGCTATGGACTGTAATAACTGGAGGTACTGGCCACCATCTCCACTTGGATTCATCTGCCCATGTTGTCCCTTTTTTGGACTCTTTGATTATCCTTGGAGATTTTAAATTTAATATTTTTTCAAAATTTACTATGAAAACTCGTTCTGTTAAACATTCTGGCTATGGACTGTAATAACTGGAGGTACTGGCCACCATTTCCAATTGGATTCATCCGCCCATGTTGTCCCGTTATCGTGGAATCCTTGATTATCCTTTGAGATTTTAAATTTAACATTTTTTTCAAAATTTACTATGAAAACTCGTTCTGTTAAACATTCTGGCTATGGACTGTAATAACTGGAGGTACTGGCCACCATTTCCAATTGGATTCATCCGCCCATGTTGTCCCGTTATCGTGGAATCCTTGATTATCCTTTGAGATTTTAAATTTAACATTTTTTTCAAAATTTACTATGAAAACTCGTTCTGTTAAACATTCTGGCTATGGAGTGTGATTACTGGAGGTACTATCCGCCATTCCCACTTGGATTCATCCGCCCATGTTGTCCCGTTTTCGTAGAATCCTTGATTATCCTTTGGGATTTTAATATTAAATTTTTTTCAAAATTTGCTATGAAAACTCGCTCTTTTAAATATTATGGCTATGGAGTGTGATTACTAGAGGCACTAGTCAGAGCTCTGTTAAGTGAAAAGTTTGTGTCTAGGATCAAATTTTAAAATTTAAATTTTAAATATTAAGCAATATATTATAAAAAATTCTTAGACATGAGATATAAAGATATAGGTAAATTTATACTTGTTATTGTATTCTGATCACAACTGAATTTACTTTTGGGGAAAAAATTAAAATTCGAAGCTCTAAATTCATATTGTGAGAAAATCGAAAGAGAAGACGAACCTTGACCCAGACTACTTAATTTCAACAAAAAGGTATAGTTAAACAATTCTTATATTATTAAGTTGATTTAGTACAGCAGATGAATACGTTTTAAAATGGGTTTTCAAATTATAACGTTCTTAAACTGGATAAATAGAATTTATGTAAAGTCAAGAATCTATCAATTCCCTGATTGCCATAAAATAGAATTGTATAAATGTCAAAGAAATATAACTAAAAGATCCAACCAAATGCCAATGAATTTTTAGCATAATTTCATAATTTCGATAGAACTTCGGAGACTTATTTAAATATTTATTAAAAACTTATCAAATACTTATAATATTTACAAATATAAATGTTAAATTTCATTTATATGTGTAAATAAAAATATATTCTACTATATTTTTTAACTTCAGCATTTTGTATGTATGTATGTACGTATGTTTGTATGTATGTATGTATGTATGTATGTATGTATGTATGTATGTATGTATGTATGTATGTATGTTAATTTTATAAATATGTAATAAATAAATTGATTTTATATTTTATAATATTTAAAAAAACAAAGTGTTAAAATGTATTTAGTAACATCTTATTGATATAAATTAAAATTTTGGCGGAAGTGATAGATGAAAATGTTCAAAAATTATTTTTCAAATAATTCAATTTTAAATTCAAAATATAGTTTTTATAAGTTTACATTTATGAATATTTGCACAGGGATAAAAAATCTTCCAAATAATTTTTTGTTCTTCTCTTCGGCCGATATCGGTATGCAAAAATTTCTATTTCCTAAAATTTTTGAATATATAAAAAATTCTTTTATTTTATCTTATCTATTTTTTTAAGTATACGTTTTTACGACGATCGATCGTTCTTAAGTGTTTTGTAGCTGTCATTTACAACCAACAATGTGGTGTGGAGTATCACACATTCTCATACCTAGAATAATTGTCGGAATTCAATAAAATTTGGCCAATTCAATAAAATTTGGCCACGTCGTTTGTTATTGTCCTAAGCAGTTTGCTATTTAAAATCAGCTATATCGGTTTAAAAACAAGGAAGTTATAGACCGATATCAGACACAACCTCAAAATTCCGAAAAGAACTCTTATAATTTATTCTTAAAATGTAATTGGACTTAAACGAAAAATTAATTTAGCATACAATTGTATGTGCTCCATCATCGTGCAAAACATCATCAAATTCTGATTAACAGGAAAAAAGTTAAAGGCTATAATACGCAAAATTTGGATAAACCCTAAATCATGTGTGTCATATGGGCCGCAATTTTTAAGATAATTTACTATAATTTGTCACATATACTTATTTTGATACAATAATAAATCCAAAGCAGAACAATATGTTCTGGGATCATTTATTGACCCAGCTCCCATAGATGGCCCCTTCCCGGAATATGATTTATAACTTATAAAACTTTTAAATATGAACTAATTCTATTGAAATTTGACACAATTAATGTTTTAGCTATAGCTTATTAAACTCTTAAATTTCAACCAAATCTTTTGAAATTTGGCACAATTTATTTTCTAACTATTTTAAATATATGTCATAAATTTTATTAACATGGGTCCATATATTGATATAGCTACCATATGAGGCCCCTTCCCGGAAAACGGGTTTGAGCTTATAAAACAATTAAATAAAAACTGATTCCATTGGAACTGGGAACAATGCATTTTTGAACTATTTTGAATGTATGTTTTTAATTACAACAATCGCGGTCCATATTTTGATGTAGCTTCCATATTAGGCCCCTCAACAGTTTTCCGCTTATAAAACGAGTAAACAGAGACCAATTCTATTGAAATTCGACACAATTATTTTGCTAACTGTTCTGAAGACATTATATTAATTTGCGTTATATCGGTCCAAATTTTTCTATAGCTCCAATATAACGCCCCTTCCCGGAAAACGGGTTTGAGCTTATAAAATAAATAAAGACCAGTTCCATTGGAACCTAATACAATGCATTTTTTAACTATGTATATTTTTAATTAGAACAATCTCGGTCCATTTTTTGATGTAGCTCCCATATCAGGCCCCTCACCGAAAACAGTTTTCAGCTTATAAAACGAGTAGAGACCTGCTAACTGTTCTGAAGATATTATATTATTTTGTCCGATATTGGTCCAAATTTTCTCATAGCTCTCTTATAACGAGATTTCCCGGAAAATGGGTTTGAGTTTATAGAACTTTTAAGTAAAAATCAATTCCATAAAAATTTATCACTATGATTATTCTAACTATAATCAAAGTATATTATAAATATGAACAATCTTGGTCCAAATTTTGCTGTAGCTCCTATATATGACCCCTTCCCGGAAAACAGTTTTGAGTTTATAACAAGCATTTTTTTGTTTTTATACGCTCCACAATATAAGTGCTAAAGAGTGCATATTAACTTTGTCATTCTGTGTGCAACGCTAAGAATGAATTATTTCAGACCCTATAATGTATATATTCTTGCTTCAAATCAAAATCTCAGTCGATTTTCGTCAATCTGTCTCTCTGCTCACATCTAGAAAAATTTTAAAAAATTTTATGACTTATTAAGTATTTCTGTGTTATGTACTATATGCATTTGTGAGTGTATGTGTGTGTATATGTATATTGCATAGATATGGAACCTAACGTATTAATTCACACGAATTTGTGGTGGAGTGTAATTGGGCATAGCCGAATATAGCATTCTTACTTGTTCTATAATTTATTGTCTAAAGTGATAAATACCTATAAGTGATAATTGGAAATAATGATCCAAACAAAGGAATAAAATAATTGCAAATAAAAGATAGTATTTTCTACCAAAAAGGTAGAAAATATTATGATTTTCCCTCATTGTAGGTTTATCAAATTTTTAACAATTGGTTAACGAGTTTGATTATAAAACTTTATTTGAATATTAATTAAAAAAATTTGGTTTATAAAGTTTTGAAAAGCTTTTTGAGTACGGCAAAATTCAAAGTGGATTCTGTAGATCTCAACTAGCAGTATCCACTCATAAAATTTGTTGTAAATATTTTTATCACCAGAGATGTCCAACATTGGGGCTTGATAAACAGGTCCCTTGAGATCCACAAAGTTCAAACTTTAAAATCTTTAAAATCTATCTTTAGTGAAATTTCATTAAAATCGCAATAGCAGTTCGGAATTTACAGAGTTATTTTAATTCTATTTTTATGAGAGGTAGGTGGGGCTGAGAGAATAAAGTAGTAGGGCGGAGTTAACAAATTTTGGAAAGTGTAAATGCAGCTATGGACATTAACTGTTGTGTTGTCATAAATTTTTTGCTTTTAAATATATATTTTTGTGAACAATGACTAGCTCTAAAATAATAATAATGATGTCATAGTGAGAATATCTAAAGTTGATCCATCAAGTCATCACGGCAGATAACATTTGAACTTATAAAGAAAACCCCATCAGATTTTTGAAAAACATGTTGTGAAGTAAAAAAAAAAAAAAAAATAGATTGGGCCAGATGGTAAAGTTAATGTACTCCATCTGGATTCATATCCAAAAGACAGCAAAACATGGTGGTGGCAGCATTATGATTTGGCTTATTAAAATAAACAGAAAATTGATAAATTTCAATTTTTGGAAATTTTGAAAGTACATGCCAATTAAATGGAAATTTATGGAGGATATTAATTCTAAATCTGAAGAGAATATTGGCATTTTGAATTAGGCAGCACATAGTCCTGAAATGAAACGTAGAAAAGGTTGAAATTACTAAGAAATAAATATATGGACCAGCCGTACAGAAATCATGGTATGTGAAAACTCGTGTAAATATAGGTCACAAAAATTTTATAGTGAAATATTAATTTTAATTTTTAAATTTTTTGAATACTATATCATTTATGTGTCCACTTAAGTGTTGTTCGCACTTAATGAATATTTTTTGTTTTTATAATAATAAATTTCCGATATATAGTTTTTATGATATTTAATTATACTAAAAACATTGTAGAAATGTAAGAATTTCGGATTTGCTTCTTGAGGCAATTTCTTTTATAATTCAACATGGAACTTTATGTCACCGAGTGAGGCATACCACCATTCCCTACCTACCCACCTACCTAGAGATATGGTCCATTGTTCTCCAATGGGCCTTAACGTAATAACAAATAGCAAATAAAATCTCATGCACATATACAGAATCTCATGCACATATCCGGAATCTTATCGAAATTAAGTTCAGTGCAAAAATAGTCGGACGTCTTTTTCCATACCCCCCATATCCACTGAGTCTCAATTTCCCCAGAATTCTCGAGTGACCAAAGATATAGTCCATCTTCACACGAATCTCCTTCAATCTATTCGCACCCGTGATGCCCAGAGCAGCACACCTTTGCACCTTAGATAGGAGATCCCTTTGCGTCCTGATCTCCATTGCCCACCTCCCACCTCACAGAACACCCGAGGTGTAAATCCAATCGATGGGGCTGAAACCCTAAACTCTTTCCCATTGGTTTCCGGCATATGTAGTAGGCGCCTGTACCTCTCCTGTGTGTTCCTCTTCCAGGATAGCTTGCTATATAGGAAGATTCCCAGGTATTTGGCACTTGCGGCCAGCCACAATTTCAGAACTTCAAGTATAGGGGCCTAAATCCATCTAATTTAAATCTACTAGTGAAAAGGTCTAACTCCATCTTTGGTGGATTCACTCCCAAACTCTTGTCCACAGTCCAAGAGGACAAATCATCAAGCGCCGTCTGCATGATAACACTGATCATGGGAAGAAATTTTCCCGTTACCAATATGACGACGTCATCCGCATAGGCTACTATTTTCCGTCCCTTGCAACGAATAGTCTCAAAATGCTGTTGATCGATAAATGCCATAGAAGGGGTGAGAGTACTTCATCTTGAGGTGTTCCCCTCATCACCAGTTTCCTAAGATGTGTATTTCCTAAACTGGATTTGATAATCCGGCTCTTCAGCATCATGACTATCCACCCAACCGGGAAATATTCCACATCCAGGCCCCTGAGAGCATCCACAATCGCTTCAATCTTTATATTATTGGAAGCTCCTTCGATATCCAAGAACGCCACCAGTGTATATTCTTTATACCGTATACCGCATTCAATGCAACTCACGACGTCATGAAGCGCCGTCTCAACATATCTATCCTTTAGGTAGGCATGTTGGGTCCCGCTCAGTAACCTGGTATAAATCACATCCCTCAGATAAAGATCAATAAGTCTCTCAAAAATCTTCAACAGAAAAGACGATAGGCTGATGGGTCTATAATCCTTAGGCTTGGAGTGGCCAGCCTTCCCAGCTTTAGGTATGAAGAACACCCTAACCTCCCTCCATCCTACCGGGATGTATCCAATTCTGAGACAACCCCTGTAGACAAATGTTATATTGTTGCCCGCCAGACCCACCGACAGTTCCAAAACACCCGGGAAGTGAGGGACTGAGGGCTGGTCTCGGTCCATGAGCCATTAGATCGTTGAATAAATCCAGGGACGTTGGGGTCCTTGGACAGTACTCAACGAAATCTTGATAGCTCGTTTAATGTTCCCCTTATACTTATTGAAGCTCATCCTGTATTCATTCCAGTCCGTGGGGTTCACATTGTACTTTGCCCTATTACATACAGAAAAATCATGGGACAAAATGAAACCAAAAACCATCTCACCCCTTTTGTTCACATCCTTGCTTCTCCATTGGATGCACATTAGTTTCGCACCCCATAAACAGCTTGATGCCTCGTTGTCTGGCCATATTTGCCAGACTTTGAGTCTTTACATCCCGTGACCCTAATACCCATGACCCTGTTTTTGATCCAGGGCTCCTGTGTTAAGGTCACGTCTTCTTTGTTCTCGGGGAGGTGGATAGCAAGTTCAGTTGAGGCCGGTCTCAGGTTTCGTGTAACGGAAACTGATCGTGCCCAAACCGTAACAAGCTATCCCCCAATCGAGTCAAAATTATCCAGAGACTCTAAATCCATTACGAATCAGAAGTCTTTTCCTTGTGTCTCTTTACAGGCCATTGAAAACAGTAGCTTCCACTGGCCGGTAATGAGACCCTCATTCTTGTTCTCTGGAATTGTCAGTATGTATTCTACACAGTCCACTGTAACGACTATCCGCTCTCCAGAACGTTACGGCGTTTGGCCTGCCCTTTGTCAAGACAATCTCTTTCAAGACCAATTTCTCCACCGACCGCCAGAGCTCAGGATTAATCTTCCCATCAGGATCGCTCCTGTCTATGACTGCCGCTTGGATTCCGCAGGGATTGCCTTGCTCCCATCGAGGTAGAGGGTTGATCGTCATCTGCATCTTCTCCCCCGCTGGCAGTCTTTTGATTGCCTTTGTGGGGAGACTGATTATCGCCAGATCTAGCCCTCTTAGCGGCTTCTTTAATGAAGACCTTAGGAGGACAGTATGACTTATGATCAAACTTAATATTACAAAGAGCTTTGATAGTGTCATTTGGGATTGAACCAGAGGTTTCAGCTGACTTTGAATCAGAATTATGCACCATTATATCCTGGCACCATCCGTCGTGGACTTCGTTTTGTCTATTGACATTTGTGCCTGGCTGGAGCTGTTCATCAGTGTAATGGATTAAGGAGTAGTCACAGAAGTAGGTTCTCCATTACTTTGGATGGTTAGTCATCCATCCTCTGAGACTAAACATAACCCAACATGATTTGACAATGCAAGGATAGCACTGGTAGAACCATAGGTTCTTTCGAAACGGTTCTTCCTGTGTTTCCTTATCATGTGTTTATCTCTACTCGTGAGGTGTGCCGGGTCTGGTTTCGCCATCCTAAATCACAGTAACTTCGTTGTCCTCATCTGTGTCAAGAGAAAGATCACCCAATAACCTTGCCGTACACGATTCAGCAAATGAGTCGTTATACAGACCCAGGAGATTGTCAGTCATAAGCACATCGCGAATTTTGTAGCAAAAGAATTTCTTGCAGTCCGCTAGCATCAGTTGCCCTACCAGATGGACTAGAATCCCCCTGGACCTTAGCGTCCTTTTCGATGTTATTATCAATTCGTGATCCATTTCCATTGCCGTTTCTATCTATATCTTTTCCGTTATTCGTTTTATTTTCCTTAGATTCTTTTTCCATACAGTCCCACGAGTGTGTACATAACAATGAGACCATCGCGCGCAGTGACGGCATGCGTCTTACACCCAACCCGTGCCATAGGCATTGGAGGGGAGTCGTTAGCTATTAGTTTCTTTCAACTTACTGGTCATTCAGTACCTCAGCACTGCTGCCTACCACCTTGTCCTTAAAAGTGTTCCTATTTCGGTTGGTCCGTGGGTATCTCTAGGATTCCAGGATTGGATGTAATTCATACTCTACAGTAAACAATGGGTTGGCCATGAAAATTGTTGACCGTTGACAGTAGAATGTGATTTACACCCAAAAACCCCTATCCGCCACCGGGGGACACGTCCGATGGGAGTGAAATAGGAAGACCTTCCAACAACTTTCTGCCACTTTGCTTCAACAGGAAGGTCATCTCCGTTTAAAATTTACCACACTTTTGGACTCCCTTTTTGTGTTCTTAAATTCTTTTAACAAAAAGCTCAATATCTCTACACTGGGCTCCGGGCAGATTGAAGGATAAACTTCTCTTGATACAATGCCACTTTATTGTTCTTGTTTACAATAGCGATGTAAATTTTGGTAATTATACAGCCCTTCTTCTTCTTCTTCTTCTTTGCGGCTTCTGTTGCTGCAACTACATATTGTTCACCATATCAAAAACTTTTGGGAAAACTTTTCCTCAACATACCCTCGAGCTTTAGCAACATAAATTTTTGACCAGGGAGTTACGAAAATCTGTCAAAACATACGTCTCGTCATACATTATGCAGCAAAATTTTTTTAGAAATCTGGACTACTGTTCTGTTTTTGGCCTCTACAGATTTAGCAACGTTCCTGTCGGGAACTTTTTAAGCCTTGTATTTTTGGAATCTGCATTAACGTAAACTTTTCGTACTAAGTAGTCCGAGCTCTGAGTTAACCGTACTGCTTTCCTACCGGATTTGTTGGGAGTTCTTTTGAAAATGCTTTTTATTTGTTTAGCTTTAGGAACAGGGATGGTCGACGGACAAGTTCTTCCGGTACTGTTTAATAACATTGGCAGCAAATTTGAAGCCAGATTTTGGTACACACTTTTCTTGGTCGCTCGTTTTAATCAGATTAATAATATATATTTTTTGTTTGACATTAAAAATATTAATTGACATATTTTACAAAAGTAACTTAATGAAAAAATTCAAACAATACCTGAGTTAAAAGTTTTAATAAAAAACGTGTCTACGGAATTTTTTAATCTCACTCCTTATAATACAATTCCTTAAAATTTAATAAATATATCTGTTTTCTGATTCCACATCATTATAATATACTCAAAAATGAATATTTTAAATATAAACATATGGCCGTATACATCTTTAATTCTTCTTAAATATTTAAGGAAAAAACAAGTTATAAAAATTGTTTTTTTTTGTCGTTAAAAAGTTACGGAATTGCGACACTACTCTAAAACATATAATCAAAAATAATTGTTATATCTGCTTAAACTATTAAAGACCATTGTGTTCTCCGATAGTCTATGGTATCGACTATGAAAATACTGTATTTTAGTTCATTGTTCAATATTTGGTTATACCTATTAATTTTTTATTAAAAAACTCTTATTTTCGGTCCCTAAGAAATGCATGTTGTTTATACATTTTATAATATGTAAAATATAATTAATAAAATAAAAGGTAAAGAAAAAACAATAATACCACAATTTTATGGATAAAACTGCTAACGCAGAGTGAAACAGGAAGTTATTGAATTGATGACTGTATGAAATTTATCTAACATCCAGGTATTTACGCTATCATATTTTACGTTTAAAAAAAGGTGGCGAATTTTATATAATATTAATATTTATTTTGATGTTGCTTGTTTTAAGGTTTAACATA
>PYHX02000158.1:59846852-59916852 GCA_004302925.2 Cochliomyia hominivorax
TTGACCTATGTTGATGTTCGGCTTGGGATCGTGCATTTGGCTTTGCCTTGCACATCCAGAATATAGTCTTTCAACCAGTCCCGCGAGACGTCAACTTGTGATCGCAAAGCAGTCGCCAGCGCTTGCATAATCTCTCCTCTTTTTCGGTCCCTTCTTCTGCAGATTCTGGTGGCAGCGAACGCTGACCCCCTTCGCGGGTCTGGAAACAGCTGTGCTGGAGGACGGCTGTTGAGCACTGCTTTTACTTCTGCAACCATTGTTGTCATTTTTTCGCTTGTGAGAGATGCATTGCCTATTACCCGCAGAAGTAGGAATTTCACCTGTTTGACTAAGGCCTCACACAATTCTCCGAAGTGGGGCGCCCGAGATGGAATGAAGTAGAACCTCAACCCAGACGAGGCTGCTTACGATTCGACGGCTTTGTGGCTGCTGACGAACGCTTGTTGAAGGTCCTTAATGTAGCTCCGACAAAGTTTGTCACGTTGTCGCAGTGGACTTATTGTGGCAGTGCTCTCCTGGCGGTGAACCTTTTCAAACAGATACGAAAAGAAGTAGTGGACAAATCAGATACCAATTCTAAATGTACCGCCGTACTCACGCTATATACAATTTTAATTCTTAATGAAACGTTAACGGGTCCACAAAGGTCTATACTCACTATCTATTAGAAGGTAAATTTCTCATTATTTGAGACATGAATTTACTATTCTACTGCACTCTTCTTTCGCATTAATAAGCCAATTTTTTTTTTTTTTACTGCGAAAGAGATATTATTTTCGAAGATTTCGCAAATAAAGCGTTACAAAGCTATTTCTCTTCCAGTAACAAAAGTATTTTGTATTTTAATCCAAATTTGCATTTAGTAATCTTCCACCTACACTTAGTGAAAATTATCTATTTTCCTCATCATATTTAAATGGTGTTAGCCTTTGCATACTTGATGGCAAGACAAAAGATTTCTGTAATTTACATATGTTCTCCGAAATATTATATTTCTGGATAGTCTCTACAAGTCGGTAAAACGAGCATTTCAATTCCTTTGCAGTAGGAATAGAATTCATTTAAATTTTTTCTTTATTCAGAATATCAATGAATCTGAGTACAAAAGCTGTTTGTACGAAGAATAATTTTCTATTAGATCAAGTAGACAACTTTGCTGATCCTCTACTACCAAAACCACATTCGTTTTTCTTTTGTCCAACATTTGTTGGTTCTCCGTTAACTCAAAGTGATTGTTAACAGGCCATTTGGAACTATCGTTAAACAGAAACGACAGTTCTTCAAACCAAATAGATTTTTTCAACTCATTCACGTCACATCCTCTTGATACAATGTCATGTTTTATGAATATGTTTTGTTGACACATATCGGAAAGAAATCCGGCTAAACATTCTTGAATTTCAGCAACTCGATTAGAAAAGAATGTTGCTAGTAAGGATGGATGAGTTTTTATCCAGTGCAAGGTAATTTCTTAATCTGTCCAGAAATTAACACTCTCGACTTCAAATTTTATCATAAACTTAATTCGAGCCCATAACTTAGCCAGTAGGTATGCAGCGCATAACTCAAGTCTCGGAAGAGATTTAGTCTTAAGTGGAGCGACTTTAGATTTAGCTGTATATATGCAAGAACCATACGTACGAATAGAAGCATCAGGAAATCCATTAAGTTGGATTTTTGTTGCTGAAGTTGGATGGACGAATCTTGGAATTGCAATTAAATCAATTTCCATTAAATTAGATCTGAAAATTTCCCATGAAGTATTTAATCTCATAGAAATTGATTCATCCCAGTCAAGTTTTTGTATCCAAAGCTCTTAAAGTAACATTTTAACTTTTATTACAATTGGGCATAAAAGTCCGAGAGGATCACACAATCGTGACAATTTAAAATTGAATCGAAGTCACTTTGTAATAATTTTTCGTTTTCCAGTGAACTTATAAACTTAGGATGATTTGAAAACCATTTAGTAAGCTTGAACCCAGCTGAAGTTAAAATTTCAATAACTTGAATACGAATTATATTCAGCTCCAGTCAACAAATCATCTACATAGAAATCACTGCGAACAACTTTTGAAGCAATTGGTAAAGTTTTTTTTTAATAAGTCACTTAAATGAATAAGACATCTGATTCATAGAAGCCGTACCATATGTAACCATGTTTAATTTAAACACTTTAAAATCTTCAGATGGATTCTGCCTCTAAAGGAATAACTGATAATTTCTATCATTTTCGTCATCTAAAACTTGAAGATACGGATCAATGTCGAATACAATTCTTCTTGCACTGTGGGACAAACTATTAATATATTATTAAGTGATACTTGTGAAGAAGTTCGACATGAAGCATCAAGAACTATTCGAAGTTTTTTAGTTGTGCTCTGAGGTCGCAAAACACATTGATTTGGAATGAAATAATGATTTACATATGACCTATGTCGAAATACTCTTTCACGAAATCATGATACATTTCTCTCAAAACTGTATCTTTGGAAATTTTTCGTTCCAAAGCGGCAAATCTCCTCCTAGCAGTTTCAAATGATTAACCCAAATACTTCTGCGACTATTAACAAATCTACTTTATGAGGTCTATGAAAGTCAGGATCAGCTAATTCTATATTCTTAGGAATATTAAGGCTTGTACAAATTTTTCCATCAGGTTGTAAATTATTTATTGAACTCTATACCCAAAAATTCGATGTAAATTAAGTAGATTAACCTCGACGTGACAGTTAAATTTATGCAAGATTTTAAAAATGAATTTGTTTCGCCAATGTCATTTAAACTTAATCTGTCTTCTTCTCTTTTTAATCTTAGTAGCTGTACAAATTCCTCAGTAATTAAATTTGGTTGAAAACCGGAATCTTAAAGAGCTCTGGCTAATATAAACTCACCAGAACTATTTCTTTCTTTTACAACAGCCGTCGCTAGAATAATTCTTCTATTCGGAGATGAGTAGTTCTCTGAAGCATGTGAAATCGACGGGTGTAAAAGGAAATTGTGAGATCCACTACAAATTCTACATTTTGATGATGTGCATCTTGCTACGGTATGTCCTTCTTTCAATCAATTTTTACATGCTGGCACAAAATTTTGAAGCACAAGCTCTACATTAAATGAAGGGCAATTATATGTTGATTTTATTTACAAAACAAACATTTTCTTTTATGTTTTTAATAGAATTATCAGTTTTATTCTTATTCGTTATCGTTTGTTTAAGGCGGCTTCACAGTCAGACCATAGTGACTGCATTTCGAAATCTAGTTTTTCTTCACACTTAGATTTTGTGACTCGGTCTACTATTGTCAAAAGTGATTCATAATTTGCTGAAATATAATTTTCGGAAAGCAGAAGCTGAAGGTTTCGCAATCTCTGGAAAATCAAAAAGTTTGGCAATATTGTCAAAAAATTTCGAACACTCATTACCATAAACCTTTTTTAAACTGGCCAATGCTATGAGATAATTTTCCTCAGAAATCTGAAAAGCTTTGACTGTACCCAGAGCTTCATTCTTTCTATTATCTGTCAAAGTCGGGACATTGTGGACTTAGTTCTCAAAAAGGCTCATATAATTCTTATAATCGGAGTATTTAAAGATATGAATGAATACATTAATTATTAACAAATTATAATAATATGAAAAATAATTTTTTTCGTTGCTAGTGTGAATTCTCTTTTAACTTTATATATTAAATTTATGTGAAAATCAAACTTTTGATATGCACTTCACTGTTAACAGCAAGTGTTAAAAATGCAAGTGTTATATGAACGAATGGAATTGAACTTTTTGTTCAACAAACAACGAATAAAAGAATAAAGAAAATTTATAAATTAATTATTTTATAAAAAATAATTAAATAAATTATAAAATAAATTTTTCAACAAATGTTTGCAATACCGACGGCAAAACACGAAATAATTTTCTAAAAAAATTTTCTCAAATTCTCTTTTAATAATATAAGTATGTACGTTTATGTATTTGTTTATAATTAAAGTTAAAACAATTAACATTCGCGATCGTAAATAAATTAAATATATAATTTATTTCACTATGAAGTATAAAATTAGTTTTTGTGTTCGACTTGCAAAAGCTCTACAAAAGTGTTTTGTTTAAAATGACTATATTTTTTAAATAAGACAGCTTTAATTTGCATATGCTTTGCAAGTACTTTATTATTTATAAAAAGCCTACTTTCTTATTTACATTACCCTGTTGTTCTTAACATATTAAGCAACAGGGCTTACTAACATTAAATTTAATTTTAATTACACTAAACAAAATCATTTAAATTTTAAATTCCTTTTTTCTTTTTATTATTATTAAAATTTATTATTAAATAAAAATATTTATACAAAATTTAATGCGCTCAACAAAGCGGTTAACGATTTTTGAAAAAAAAAGGAAATAAGCTAATAGATATGACTATCGTGCCTCCTAGGTGTCATTTTCGAAAAATTTAAAATTTTTACGATATTCAGGGCCAAAGATGGGAAATTTGCCTAAAAGGTGAAATTGGTTGCTGGTGAATAAAATTTGTATATAAAGAGGTTTACGATCTCTGAAATCTGACTAGTGAATAGTACTATTGAAGTACATAGGTACTATTTTCGAAAAAATTAAAAGTGTTTTTAATATTCAGGGCCAAAATTTGCTGAATAAAATTTGTAAATAAGGCAGCTAACGGTTTTTGAAAACTCATTTAATAAGCTGATAGATATGACTATCGAACTCCTGAGGTGCCATTTAAGAAAAATTTAAAGTTTTTACGATATTCGGGGCCAAAAATGGAAACTTTACTCAAAAATGAAATTGGTTACTGGTGAATAAAATTTATAAATGAAGCGGCTTGAAACAATAAAATTTATCAGGTTAGGGGCCCAGGCCAACTCCAAGCCTTGATAAGAAGTCGAAACCATCCAACACTAAAGTGTCCTGCATTACATATTGTTTAATAAGTAAAATGAAAGTGGGGGTATCATTAGAGAGAAATGGGAGTCCGATGATGAAAATTCATTGGCAACAATTTTCTTAGGTGTAAAACCAGCACATTTGGGATACATAAAGAACTGTACGTCTTCCCATGAAGCATGGAAAAAGTTGCAGGAGGTAAACATGCCTACAGGTCCATTGCAAAAAGTCATATTTTACAAAAGGTTAGTGAAGACGAAAATTTCTAGTGGTGGTGAGCGACAGAACGGTGTGGAGGAGAGAGCAAAAGTAACGTTCATTAAAATGGCAAGATCTCTGATGGTTCATGCAAACGTGAAGGAATATCTATGGGCAGATGTTCAACGAAATAATTAGAGGATAAAACACCATATGAGGTGTAGTTCGGTAAAAAGCCTAAATGTGCTACATTTAAGAACATTTGGTGCGTATGCAGTAAGTTTAAACAAATCATCAAATCACCATATATTTTCGTTAGATATTCAGTTATATAACATAATGTGTAGATGAACACGACAACTGTAGAGTTTATGTTGACAACAATTGTCATCCTTCTGTGTAGGTACTTGATTATGATAAGAGTTTCAATACGACAAATGAAGATAATGAATCTAGAAATAATAGTGATCTAGAAAGAACTGTAGTAGGATCTGGAAAGTCTAAAATAATTAGAAGTGTTAAGCAAGGTAGGCCGAGGAAACAATACAACGTAATTCAACAAGAACAATAACATAATGAGGTATGTGTTGCGGTTGAAGAAAAAATAACACAAACTGTTAAAGAGGCACTAGCAGGTAAAAATAAACGTTTTTGGAAAAAGCTATGAAAAAGAGATTTTAGCTTTAAGAAAAAATAATACCTGGTCTTAGCGGTAAAGTATAATATGCACTTACATCAGGAAGATGTCAGCACTGTATATTTGAATAGCAATTTGCATGATAAAATTTATATGCAACAGCGATACATTTTGTCGACGGTAATTCACCAGGAAAACTTTCACGATAACGTAAAAATATTTATAGTCTGAAAATGAATTTCGTTCCATGTTTTGATTAACCTTGTTTATACAAAGGTATTAAAGGAAACAAATTGGTATTAATAGCGGTTTACGTGGATTATATAGTCATTACGTTCAGTGACTTGAAAGTTGTTTGTGATGTCAAAAGCCAACTTGGTACGATATTTGCTGTTATTGATAAAGGTGTTTTCATTATTTTTCTTGGGATGAAAATAGAACGCGAAAGTCGCAGAAGTATGAACAAATTAAGCCAAACTCAATACATAAATGATATTTTGAAATAGTACGGTATGGAGAAATGCATGTCAGTACCACTTGAATCAGGTTATCAAGTCAACTGTAATGATGATTTTGAGAACATAATCATCAGGAATATCAGTCCCTTGTTGGAACACTTATGTACATGGCAATATCGACTTGTCCCGATATATTGCATTCTATATCCAAGATGGCTCAACGTTACACCAATCCCCACGTAGAACATATGAGCAAATTAAAACGCATTTTAAGGTATTTGTCTGGCACAAGAAATTTGTAACTTGCTTTTGATTCAAACGACGATGATCGCGGAGGCAACACTGCGAATAGGATATCAAATACTGGTTTTATATTTATCTATGACGATTGTCCAATCACTTGTCAGTCCAAAAAGCAGTCTACGGTTGTACTTAGCAGCACTGAAGCCGAATACATGTATGCATCAGAGGCACCAAAAGAGACCGTATATTTAAAGAAATTGTTGACGGATTTAAATGATTACGATGGTAATAATCAAGGTGCTAATGCAGTTGGTTAAAGATATGGAGGAGAAACTTTTGTATTGTCCTACGGATAACAAGGTAGCCGATATCTTAATGAAGACTCTTCGGAAGATTAAACTTTTAAGTTTTGTAAACTCAATGAAATTAGTTTGATTTTATTGTAACACAACGTCCATATTGAGGAGGAGTCTTAAATATAATCTAGCAACTCAGGCAATGTGTACGCTGTTAGTTTAGCATAGTATTATGTAAAAATTTTTAATCTTACTCTCATTATAAACTTCAAACAGTAAACACATTTAATTTTTTTGAAACAATAAAATTTATCAATAACTAGCAAAAGATAAAATGACACTACATAAGTGTCATTTCCGAAAAATTTTTAGTTTTTGCGATATTCAGAGTCAAATATGGAAAATTAGTCTAAAGGGTGAAATTGGTTGCTGCTGAATAGTATTTGTAAATAAAACGGTTAACGATTTTTGAAAACTAATTTCTAATTATGACTATCGATTCTCCTACGTGTCATTTCGAAAAATTTTAAGTCTTTACGATATTCAGGGCTAAAATTCAGAAATTTTCCTAAAAGGTGATTTGGTTTCTGGTGATTAAAATAAGTTTACGATTTTGAAAACTGATCTAATAAAATTTAATTTTTTAGAAAAAGATATCTATGTTGTTCGATAGTACTATTTATTAGCTTTTTAAATTAGACTTCAAAAACCGTAAAACGCTTACAAGTTTTATTCATCAGCAACCAATTCCACATTTAAGCAAATTTCCCATCTTTGGCCTGAATATCGTTAAAATGTTAAATTTTTTGCAAATGACACCTATGAAGTTTGACAGTTATATCTACAAGTTTATTAAATCATTTAAAAAATCCTAAGTCGTTTTATTTACAAATTTATTCACCGGCAACCAAAATCACCTTTTGGGCAAAATTTCCCTTTTTGGATCTGAATATCTTAAAGACTTTAAATTTTTCGAAAATAACATCTCTGCAGTTCAATAGGACTATTTACTAGCTTCTTAAATATAAAAATCGTAAACCGATTTATTTACAAATTTTATTCGCCAGCAACCAATTTCACCTTTCTTGCAAATTTTCCATCTTTGGCCCTGAATATCGTAAAAATTTTAAATGTATGTAGTTCGATTGCACTATTTACTGGCTGATGGAGCAGATTTTTTCTATCACCATCTCATCACTGTTAATAAGTGTCGTCACTGATTGATTCGTTAATCTCTTTGTTTGTGTACCTATTAATCCCTTTACTATTAGTGTGGTTTTGTAGTTATTGCTTTGCTATTATAGCGCATATGAATTGTGTTGTTATTTTAAATTTTTGCATATTACTCTTTCCGTCATTTTCTGTATAATCATTTCTTATTTATTTTAAATATAAGTAAGCGCAATGTTTATGCCAGCAATTGTTTGTAATATATATCTGTTGTTCTTATAACAAACCACTTGTTATTTACTTTTTTGTAAATTATTTTGTGGTCCAAAATTTTATTGTTTAAATTATTTGTAGCTGTTTTACCAGGCGTAGTTGAATTATTTGTTATTAATATAGTAATGATTATTGTTACGCAAGATTTTTGTTACAACCGCTCGTGGTATAATCGTTATTTACTTTTGGAAAATTCTAAGCCCACTTTAAAGATTACTGGTCCTTTTAGATCTAATTTAGAGTAAATCTATATTGGCGCTAAAGCAAAATTGTTGTCCTTATTAAACAATAGTCGTGGTTCCACATTTAACCAACCACGATTGCCTTCGTTATATTGCCTAGATTTGACGGAAAATATGCTGGTTGTCAACCATTTATAAGTTCGTTTAGATGTCTTACTGGTTCTGCCCTAGCTGTCATCCAACCATCTCAAGTGACTGACGAAAATTACCCTAAGGCTCTAGAAAGATTAACGGAACTATGCGATAACAAGGTATTAATTTTCTTGGAACATGTTACAGCTCTTTTTGAAGTTTCTGAAATGTCAAAGGATGATAGTGCTTTGTTACCTTATTTTATTGATACAATTTCAGCTATTCATTGGTCTCTCCTATCGCTAGGATCAGAAATAGATTTTATTAATGCCATTATAATTTATATGTTTTTTTCGAAATTGGATGAAGGATCTAAACAGAATTATGATGAAAAAATCGATTTCAAAGTATTGCCCTCATGATATACTTGTTATGATATTTTAAGCCATCGATGTCAATATTTAGAAAGCCACGGAAGAAAGACTGTAGCAAAAAATAATTGTAACGTTTCAAAATCAAGGCCAAATCTCGGTGGACACACATTCGTAAATTCGAACTCAAATCCAAATTGTGCATTTTGCAGAGGTTCTGAGCACTAATGTAAGTAATGGACTCTACATGAACTGCCTGTGACTGGGTCATATAGTTTCGAAATGCCCCTTCAAAGTCGTTGTAGATTTTGTCGGTTTGCCGTATCTTTGGTGGCTCGTTCATTTAAAAAGTCTATAATACCGACAACTGTTGTTTTTATTTGAGATAACATTAGTTCTTATCAACCAGTAAAAGTTCCTCTGGATTCTTGTTCTGAAATAATTTTCATGCCAGAAATATCTACACGATTAAAGCATTGGCGATATTCATACCAAAATAAAATATTGTGTGTCAGCAACAATTAAGCGAGTTGGCCCTTTCGAATGGTCATCGACTTTTGCTGTGACAAAACCAATTTCAACCCAACAGCCTGGTGAATATATCGATGCATCAAAATGGAAAATTTCAGAAACAATACTGCTTGCAGATTCATGTTTTTACAAGCCTCAAATGATAGATTTATTACTTACTACCGAAATATTTTTCGATTTATTGATCTTATAAACAGCGTGTTTGGATGGATCGTTGGTGAAAAATTTAACTCTCGGAATTCTTCTCCGAAACCTTGAGAAGTACAAGTATGTGAGAATCATTTCATAGAAAATACAAAAGTTGAACCCGATGGACGTAAAAGGTCATTTTTAGTTATTCGATGTTTGTTTTTTATTGCCGATCAACACACTTCAACATTTCCCATTGGCTCTAAGGATTTATATGTAGAGGATGATCTCATTGTCTCCGATAGCTCGAAAACTTAGCAATTAAAAAAACTAAAATCATAAAAATTCTCAGTTTCCATGGTCTTCAGCTAGCAAAAAGGAATAGTATTTGCCCAGACTTAATTTGCAATAATGAATGATGTTATTAAAACTACTGAAGATGATATCACGAAAACTATTGGAATGTCCTGGAACCCTACTCAGAATATATTTTTGTTTCGTTTTGATTTGCCCAATGTTACCAAACCCACAAAACGCTCTATATTATCAATAGTTGCCCCAATGTCGTTCGTTATGGGTACAAAACATCGGTTGGGATGAGCCTATTAACTTTCGTTTAACAGAAATATGGCGTCAAATTAGGGAGGATTTGGAAAAGATTTGTTACATTAACATAACTCGTTATGTTATGTTTACTTAGTAAAACTTGGTCAAAAATCAAAAAAAAAAAAAAAAAAAAAAAAAAAAATTGTCTCTTCTATTTTTTACAGAATCTCAAATTGTATTACAATGGTCGAAATTACATTCTTCGATTCTAAACTTTTTTGTCGCAAATCGTGTTTCGAAATTGAAGGAGCAGATTAGAGATGTCCAATGGCGACATGTACCTTCAAAATGTAATCCAGCAGATATAGTATCCCTTGGTTGTAGTGCTGCAGATATACCCAAATCAATCATTATGATGGTGAAACACTTTCACCGAGACATCTATTAATTGGCTCTTCCTTAATTTCATTACCTCAGGAAAAATTTAACGATATTTCAAAGTTATCACTTCTGTATAGATGGCACCAAATTTCGTTAAAAAAAAAAAACAATTTTGGCAATTATGATCTCGAGATTTCATATTATCATTACAACAACTTTCGAAATGGTCGAAAATCCAACCTAATATCAAGGTTGGGCAACAAGTAATTATACATGAGGATAGTACTCCACCCCAGAAGTGGCTCCTTGCGCGAGTCACAAGTTTCCGTTACTGGTTCCGACGGAAAAGTTCGTATTGTAGACTTAATAAATACTAATGGTTCCTGTCGTAGGTCTATACAAAAGATTGGCCTTTACCAAATTTATGTGATTGAAATGCATTCCTTTCAACGGGAAGAGAATGTTCACTGTTGTTGTAGTTATTGCTTTGCTTTTATTATAGCGCACATGAATTGTGTTGTTATTGTATATTGTTGCATATTATTCTTTCTATCGTTGTCCGTACAAGCATTTCTTATTTATTATAAAAATAAAATCAGTTTTCTAGAAACGTAAACCGCTTTATTTACAAATTTTATCAACCATTTTCACCTTTTTGGCAAATGTTCCACTTTTGGACCTGAATATCATAAAAAAATTCAAATTTTCGTAAATAACACTTTTTTCAAAAACCTTAAATCGCTTTATTTACAAATTTTATTCATCACCAAACAAATATCTTAAAAACTTTAAATGTATGTAGTTCTACAGTACTATTTCTTCGGCCAAGGGCTGTCACCCCAGCAACGGAAGAGAGAAGTACATTCTTAGTATCGGAGCAGCATATTCACCACAACTGCAGCAACAACAACAACCACATTAGTCGCCGCTCACACCGATGATTGCAGTCAGAACACCTGAGGTGATCAGTATTACAGTTTAACTGTAATGGTTTCCAGGGTAAAGTAACTGAGATAATCCGATTCAGGAGACAACACAACATCGTAGTCGCTGCGGTCCAGAATACGAAACGGATACAACGTTCTCCGGAAAGACCGCAACAGAAGTAACGGTGGAGGCATCGCCTTCATAATACATAAAACAGTGCAGTATAGAGCTCTATCTCTCGATTTGACATCCAGAGATCATTACCTTGAAATTCAAATTATTGCAGTTAGATTGGGTGATGATCTCGAGCTTTACAATGTCTATTTTCCGCCAGTAGCCAGCTGTACAGCAGGCTACCGTCCTAATATTAGGTATCCGATTAGTCCTCGGAGACTTTAACGCGCACCATCAGCTTTGGCACTTGAGGCCCGGGGACGACCAAAGAGGTGCGCTGTTAGCGAAACAAATAGACGAATCAACCTTCTGCACATTGAATGACGATGTCCCAACACGGATTATGGGTACTTGCGCTAGCTCGCCAGATATAACTTCAGAGAGAGTGCTAGTCTGATTAACTATACAACCTGACAAACTGTAGTATCTCTAGGATCAGACCACCTACCCATAATCGTTTCCTTGGAGCGACCTAACGATTTCATCGTCTCTAACCGCCGCACAATTAAACGACTGTAGCTTTGGTGATCTACCTATTCTCTCAAATGTGAGAATAGCCGAGAGGAAGATCCGCGAAACCATCAACGCAGCAGTCGCTCGCTTTGTGGCATCTTAGAGAATATCCGTAGTGCTTCCACACTTTCCTGCCGAAGCTGCGAGACTTTCAGATGAGCGTTATGGTATCCGCAATACCAACCCTAGCGACTCTAGGATTGCTCAGCTGAACAGTGAAATCAGCAGGTTGGTAAACGATAACAAGCGGAATAAATGGTAAGACCACCTTAGCAAATGCAACCTAAATACTAGTGTAAATAAACTGTGGTCGACTGTCCAATCTCTCTCTAATTCCAAGAAGTGGAATGTTAGAGTTGCGATTAAGTTTGCAGACAAAACCATTTCCGACCCTAAGGATTGCCTGCGAGCTTTATGCCGACAATTTATTTAACATCCGGACAACTTCACAACCTTCCAGTCATGGACTCACCACCTTTATTTACACCTCATGAGGTTGTAGAGGCTATCAACGCGGCTAAACCTTCTAAAGTGATTAACCCCGACTATCAATGCTAATGTTAAAGAACTTTAGCGAGCGGGGAGTTGAGTACTTGACAACGGTTTTCAGCCTGTCAATGCAGAGCCTGTTAATACAAGATGATTGGAAAATTGGTAGATTCAATCCGATTTTAAAACCTGGGAAAGATGCGAATGAGGGATAACGACAAAGGCTTTTACGTGAGTACCTGTCTCTGTAGACCTAACCTCATGGTGCTCTTCGCACTGGGTGAATACAATGCGTCTACCAGCGCCCCCAAATGCAGCAGACTGCTACACCTGAGTACCAATTCGAAGCCATATATTTGGACATGACTTCCCCCTTGGTTAGGAGCGGAGCCTATCTAAAACTCTTGCCGAATTTTGGGGCACGGCACCCGGTTGTATATGCAACTCCACACCGAGCCTAATGATCTAGACCAAAGCCACCACGAAGCTCCCCGAGGGGCTACACCAACAGTCAGGCTGAAACCAAGTTCCAGGTGCACCTTACTCCCGTGGTACCAGAATTAATTCTCCGGTCAGACTTCGTAATCAACTCGATTACTACCAGTCGAACTCCAAACAATTCGGGACTGGTGGCCCACCGCTCCACATATCAACATACACATGCAATTGGACAACAATTACAACACTACATTGAACAGACTCTATTTCTCCTAACAAAAACTTGATGTTCACTAACGTTCGATCGTCCTCTAAGTTCCTACTATAATCCAAACCCGCCCCAGTATGAGCTATTCCCATACTATTTAAATTTCTAATGTCACTATAGTACGAACACACCGTAATGATGTGCTCAACAGTCTCGTCTCCAAATAAATGAACCACAGATGGAACCCTGCAGACAACCACGTACAACATCCTTCCAAACCGTGTCGCTGGCACCTTCCACACAAGCTTTCCTGTTCCTAAAATAGCTCCTCCATAACTCTAGTTCCCTACAGCCTATTTCTTCTTATCATGCTAGAACTCTATCCCTAGAGAGATAGTCAAACGAACCCTTAAAAACAAATATACCTAAGACATATTTAGCAGATGAGCCGCCAACACTACTCATGACGTGCAGCCAAACATCTTCTACACTCCTACCTTCTCTAAAACCGAACTGAAACTCAGAAGGGCCTTCGTTGTAACACTCCAGAGACACCATTATCCTTTCCAATACTATTCCAAGTACCGGAAGGAGACTGATGCCCCTATATGAGCGAGGATTACTCCTCACCCTATCGGGAGACTTAAGGAGGATTACAACTCTAGCAATCTTCCAAGTTTCGGGGAAATGACCTTCGCTAATGCACTTCCCAAAGACTGAATCCAAGCACTGGGGTATGGCCTTGAAGGTGCTTTTACACATCTCTCCAGTCATACCATCAATACCCGGCGATTTTCTGCTTTTGACTCGGTAAACACCGTCCGAAACTTCCGAGCTTTCCAAAGTTTGGAGGACCAGCCATCTCCCTAATGAAAAGAGAGTAGTTAATCGGTTTCGCCCTTGGAAAAAGTACCCCCAGTATTATGTCGGTACATTCTTTCCAAGAAGACAATGTTGAATTGCCAACTTGGGGGAAGGATAAACGTCTGCCTCACGTTTATTCTTCCCCCTGCAAATACGGTAAACCGTACCCCAAGGATCATCCCTATTGTTTCTTACGAAACTCCTCCAATCGTCCTCCTTAGCCCTAACAATTCTGTCCTTTATATCGTCGTAAAGCTGACTTCCAGCTTCCCGAGATACCAGATCAGACGAACCGGTACAACGAGCACTCTGGAAATCATTTCGGAGACGCCTGACGGACCTGCGCATCTGATCCAGCTCCTCTGTCCACCAAATGACCTTACTGTGTTTAGTCTTGCGACGTCTACCCAGTAAGGAGTCATTCGCCGAACACATTCACTGATCAATCCGTTCTACTTGGTCACTAATCGTAAGTGTTCTAAAGTCATCAAACGGCATAACCGAAGCCTGTTGCCTAACAAATTCCGAGTAAATGATCCAGTTCGAGTATCGGTCCCTCCACCTACGATCAGGGTCCAATTCCGAAGTATACGTATACGGCTCCTGTATCAGTGCAAACGTTGCTCCCGTGTCACGTATCGCCTGCCCGAGTTCGCAGATCACTGAATACGATCGATAAAAATTTAGCTATAGTATCCTCAATTGCCGCTCCATCTTAGTGGCGTGCGTTCGCTCTGGCAACAATTGCGCTTTACACAGGACAGGTCGCGAACATCATCAGATGTCCTGACGGGAGTCCCTTAAAGGCGCAGTTTCGGCAATACACGTCGTTCGTGCAGCGAGAGGCCCTATGACCTGCCTGTCCCCAGAAACGACAGATCTCCATGTGGTCGAAGCCCAGGCACCTGAAGCAGCTGGGAACCGTATCCTGCTGTCTCACTAGGAAACTGAACCACTTGATATAGCACCGGCCATAGTCCAGCAATAGCTGCATGGCCTCACTACATCCTTCCAGGACTACATTCACAGTATTTCTCGTGGGCTTCCATGGACCAGTCACCAGTCGTACAGATTTCCGGAACGCTTCAGAAGTCATCTTATGCTTGAAGTTCCAAGTATAAAGCTCCTCCTTGAATTCATTCGGGGTGATCTCCGGATGCACCCTCTGAACCATCACTTTCGGACCGAGCTTGTCCCTAACGGACACCTCCAACCCTACCTCTCCAAACTTCGCGTTGGCAGCCACTTTTTCCCTCTCAGCTACGGATGGGGTCCTGATGACAGCACCACCGTCACGAGTCGGCTTCAACGAACACCCAAAGTGGGTCCGACCTCCGTGACCACCTTCTGCACCACCTCCTTCGAGGTGACGCCCCTTAACAACAACCAACCACGTCTCAATCCTGTTTGGGGACATTCACCGGTGCACTGGGAGCTGCAGTAGCAGCTACCTGCACCACGCCATGACGGGGCACTAAAAGAGCGACCGGTGCCACATATGTCCTTTGGACAACTGCTGGTCCACCAGCCATAACGCCCGACTCGTACACTTCCAGTCGTCCACGGAGTCGCTCGTTCTCCAAACCAATCCGCATGAGCAGGGATTCGTACCTGCCGGCTTGAACCAAGACAGACTTGGCGAGCCCCACTGCAACACCATCCACCATGACCTCCTCCTGGAGACCGGTCGTGATCGTCTTCATTTCACCGATTACGTCATTTTCGGACTCTCTTCCTCTGCCTACTCCCCCTTACCCGACGCAGAGCAGCATCGCTCGGGGCAGCAACCACCGTAGGTGCAGCAACAGCTGTGCTGGCATTATTACCAGTCCTACCTTCAGCAGCATCAGTACCTAGAGGCACAGGAGCAGCAGCACGGGTCGCAAGCGGCGTACCCGACTTCAAGCGCTTCCCGTCCTCGCTGTCCGCCTCCGAACTAGAAAGCTCGCTCTCCGTGTGCTTTACACGCGGCACCGGACTTGGCGGCTTCCCCATCGTCGCGTTCTGGCGGCATAAGTCTGGCTCAGATGTCCAAAAACCACAAATTCAATAAATTCAAATATGGAAAAGCTCCACCTACCTTGGAATAGCAGAAATCAATATAGAGCAGAGTCATCAACCAAATGTCCAACTGAATCAGCAAACAGTAGATGGCAGCAAAAACACCAACTCACAGCTCAGCAGATGCACAAACCGCACAAGCGAACAATATGGCACTGCCAAGCAAAAAGTCTTATCAGGCAGTACTGACCAGGTTAGTTCGTACCTAACCTTACTTTTGGCCGGTTTTTTAGACTTCTTTGAAAATGTCCAGGGGTGTCTCAAAAACAACAAAACCAAAAGGCTAATAAACTTTTAATTTTTTTCAACTTTTGTACTTTTTTATTTTTCATAAACTTTTATCCGCACTCGAATTAAAACACGTCTGTTCACAACCAAATTTACAGCAAAAGTGCGAATGAGGGACAATCATACAGACCGATTTCCCTCCTGTCACTTGTTGCAAAGACTCTTGAGGCTTTTCTCCTCCCCCAGCTGAACTATCATCTTACAGCTGCTCGTCACCAGCATGGATTCCGTAAAATGCACAGCACAATAACAGCATTAAAAGCCGTAACCACTCAGGTCGCGCATAGTTTCAACCAGCAGAAACCTTGTGGCTCTTGACCTATCAAAAGCATTTGATATGGTATGTCATACGGTTCTCTTCCAGGACATTCTGCAGTCCTCATTGTCGAACAATATGAAGAGATGAATTGTGAATTATTTGAGTGGACGTCAGTCATTTGTTGAATTTCGAGACAAAAAGTCGCAGACTCGTAGAGTTAAACAAGGAGTTCCACAGGTCGGTGTACTTTCACCACTCTTGTTTAGTTCCTACCTCTCGAAATTCCCAGCGCAGACGTAATAACATATGCAGATGACTGTATGATAACGGCTACGGGCCATAGAGTTAACGACCTATGTGGTTTGGTAAATGGTTATCTCAGCGAAATCCACAACTTCTTCACTGCACGAAACTTTCAACATTATTTTATTTCTGTGCATTATTCTATTATCATATTTAATTTTTGTTCCTTACCTAACTACTATTTCATTTTTATAAATATTTACGGCTGCTTCTGACATTGAGATAGTATAAATAAAATTTTCCTTTTCACCGTTATTAAATAAATAAGAATTTATATTTTCCTCTTTTTGAAAATGTTCAACCTTATTAAAACTTATATCCATCGTATTAACTAAATGGGAGTATGAGTTTTTGTAAACTTTGCCAGTTATTGAAATATTTGAGGACTTAGATTGTTGTTCTTCTAAATTTTCATAGTGATATTGAATATTAGGAAAATATCTATTTATCATTAAAATATTCAAAATTTAAGAAATGAGCGCAATTATTCTCATAAGCACCATTATGTTGATTATTTCGATTACAATTATGATTACAATTTTGATTTGAATAAAATTCATATTCAAATTTGATTGTCGTTAATCAAAATTATTAACAATATTTTGATTATATTAAAAATAATCCGAATTTCTTTTATTATTAAAATTATTTAGATCTTCAATATTATATTGATATTGTGGATAATTAATGGATTGATGATTTATAAAATTGCAATTATTGTTTTGAAAAAATTGATTGACTATTAAATTTTCTAGAAAACATTTTTTTTATAAAAAGTATTATAAAATAATCTGTTTCTATTAATATATCTTTTGCTATTAACAAAGAATAGGGATTTCTTGAATTAAGTATTAATTTTGGTTCACTTGGTGATTTTCGACATTTATACTAGTTTTTAAATTTATTTAAAATATGATCATAAAAACTATTTATACTTTTTCTAAATTCTGCTGTCTTAATTTTTTAATTTTCTTAATTATGTTTACTTTCAGAAATATTACTTTTATTTCCTCTCATTTAGTTTTATTGTTGTTGTTGATTAATGGTTTGTTTGTTTTTTTTTATTATTTTGTATCTCACCCTCAAATCAAATAATGGAATCATTGATGGATCTGCATGTTTACGTACTTCATCAACATGAGTTATAAACATTTGTAACACTTCAGGTTTTCATTGAAGTGAGGAACATCTTCCAATAATTGAAAAGCATTTAAGGACATTTGCTAATTATGTTGTGGTATTTGCTTTCTTTCCTTTAAAATTCTTTTGTCGATTACTTTTACTTTTATTTCTTATTTTCGTTCATGAATCTTCTGCACTTCGTTTATTATTTTTTATGATCTTGCTCGTGATCTTCGTTTGGATCTTGCTCAAAGATTTTCTTTTGATTATCTTTTTATCTTGAAAACGGATTTACGTTTTCTTGAATATAATTATAAATAAGAATTATAGAAAGAAATAATTATAGAAGGGATTATATTTTCTTTAACAAAGATTTACATTTCCCTTATAAATAAGTTCGATAACCGACTGCGTCATTTAGTTGTTTCCCGAGAACAATTGTTTTTGTTTTATTATATAAAATATGTATTATATATTTTAAAATAATTTTATATTTTTTATTTCCGTTTTGATTATTTTTAGTTTTTTTCCGAATTGACAAAATTTTAACAATTGAAAACTTATATTGAAAATAATAAAAGTAAAATAGTTATTATTTTTAAAATACGCTCTGTTCAAAAGTACTGTCTCTAGCTTTTTAAATCAGTTTTCGAAAATCGTAAACTGCTTTATTTACACATTTTATTAATGAGCAACTAATTTCAACTTTTAGGCAAATTTTCCATTTTTGACCCTGAATATCGTAAGAGCTATGAAATTTTCGAAAATCACTCCTTCGTTGTTCAATAGTACTATCTACTGGCTTTTAAATCAGTTTCGCAAATCGTAAACTGCTTTATTTACAAATTTTGGGCAAAATTTCCATTTTTGGCTTTGAAAATCGTAAAAACTATGAAATTTTCGCAAATGACACCTAAGCAGTTCAAACTTTATTCACCAGAATAAATAAAAAAAAGATATGCTTGTTATAAGCTCAAAACTGATTTCCGGGAAGGGGTCTTATATGGAAGCTACAGCAAAATATGGACCAAGATTGCTCATATTTCTAATATACTTTGATTATAGTTAGAAAAATCATTGTGCTAAATTTCAATGGAATTGATCTTTATTTAAATGTAATGATCTTTTTCACGATGATGGAGCACGTACAATTTTATGCTAAAATTAATTTTTTGTTTAAGTCCAATTACATTTTTTAGAAGAAATTAGAAGATTTTTTTCAGAATTTTGAGATTGTTTCAGATATCGGTCTATAACTTCCTTGCCTATAAACCGATATAGCTGTTTTTAAATAGCAAACTGTTTAAGAGAATAACAAACGTTGTGGCCAAATGTTATTGAATTCGGACATTTATTCTAGGCGTGAGAATGTTTCCAACACATAGCTATATCGACTCAGGTTTTGATTTGATGCAATAATATATATACATTGTAGGGTCTGAGATGATTCCTTCTTAACATTGGAATGACAAGTGGGTATAAAAATAAGTGAAAAAGTGCTTAAACTAAAATTATATAAAAATTAGTGAAAAAATTACCAACAAAAAGCATTTTAAATATGGCTCAAAATTTTGAATGAATGAAAGGACTCATGCTTCAACTTTTAATAATAAAGAAAATCCTTCTTCCTTTCAATTCGGTTAAAAAAGTAAAAAGCGCATTCAAAAGGAGAGTGATGACACTTGTTTTTACCCGACAAATTTTTTAAAGGGGGTCAAATGCAATTTAAAGAAGAAGTTTATAATTCCTCAAAATAAATGATGCTCTCAAGTTTAATTGAGAGCTCCATGGAATTTAGGATGAACGATTTGGAAAATACATCGGTGGAAATAAAAAATTTTAAAACTAAAATGTCCGAAATCATTCTTTTACATTTAATCATTTATTAAAAGTTCGTGAAGTTTCGATTGATTTAAAATATTTCGTTTTTTACGCTTAAAAATAGTTTCATTGTTTGATTTTCCTAACAAAAATTAAGTATCTGATAATCCAACTATCCATTGGTCATCTAAATTAAGTGATTGTGATAACAAAATTGTTGAATATTTTTATGAATGTCTATTAAATTATTGTGTAATAAAGTAAGATAAATATCGTCCTAATGTATTAATTAACATTGTATATTATTAGTATATATATATATATATATATATATATATATATATATATATATATATATATATATATATATATATATATATATATATATATATATATATATATATATATATATATATATATATATATATATATATATATATATATATATATATATATATATATATTACTAATGTCATTCTGATGAATCCATGAGTTTGTTAAATTAATTTCGGTTATCTTTAAAACCTCTGTAGATCAAATTGGAGTATATACTTTCTCAAATTGATTATACTTTCCTCTCTTGAAAAACTTCAAACTGCTATAAACAGTATTAATTAATTTTTTAATTTTTTTATTAAGTTAATTGGGTCTAGTTTTTATAGAGCGATGATATGAATAATTTATCTAATATTATCTATCCATTTATAATTTCCTTGCATACTTAGCTTTATAAAAAAAATATTATAAAATTCTTTTCATTGATCAAAGTGAACTTTTTTGTGAGGTTTTCCTTTGTTTAGTTGTATAATATATTTTAATGCTAAGAAATTTCTATACCAGTTTTAGTTTTAAATGGATCACCAGACATAAATGAAATTATATTTATTTACACCGATATTATTAAACCACGACACGGAGGTAATAAAAAAATTTAATGTTTAAATAAAACAAAAATTTTATTGATGTTACATTAAATTCTTTACTTATTTATTTTGTTAAAAAATTATTCATTTTAAACGCTTAGATAATAAATAATATCTGTTTATTAAATTTCTATTTTGTTTTGAAGTTGCCTATGTCTGCAACAGCTGCAAGTATCAGGACCAAAGGTTGTATTTTTATTTGACCATGGACAACTGTTAAAGTGTAATCCATATTTAGAGAAAATATGTTCCTTCTTGTAATTCAAGTTTCATTTATAAGTGTTACATATTGTTCCAGCGTTTTTTTTTTTTGTTAAAAAAAATAAACCATCAAAATCCTTAAAAAATTTTTAACTTTTACATACGGCATGTTTATTAATATTCCAAAAATAGTGATAGTTCTTCTTAATTAAAAATTTTTTGGTATTTTACTATTTCCCCAAATAAAAAATGGTTGGGAATTTGTTATGCAAAACTCTCCAACTTCATCTTCTGTAGAAGTAATTGAAGAATGAGGATTTCGTGATGAAATTAAATAAGGTTTTCGTCGCGATTACAACAACAACGATGAAACTGAATGAGGATTTCGTCTTTCAATGAAAAGTATGATATTTTCCATAATTTTTAGTTTTATTTGATTTAATGAAAATATAAACACTTACGCACTCGTGTATTCCTCTTTGCACTTATTTTCGTAAAATAACATTCTAATTACGTACACGCAAATTTTTTACATGTCTATTCCTTTTTATGCTTATTTTCGTAAAGATCACACTAGAACTAATATTTTTTCAACTCTAACAAGAAAAAGTCAATTATATATACAAATTATTTAGAAAATAAAATTTTTATAAAAAATATGTTATTACATCGCATTGGGTAAAACCCAAATATTATTGTTTTTCTTCTAAGTTAAAAATTTTTTAAATATTATGAAATGACTTTCTATAGAATAATTTTTATTAATAATTATAACGCTCTAAAACTACGTATTTGTATTTATAAATTAAGAATTTTCTTTAGAAATTTAAATTTTTCTATAAAACAACATTAATTTTAAATGCTTTTCCGTAATGGACTTCAAAATAATTCAAATACAGAAAATTTAAAAAAATTTCCAAAAACTGTAACAAATTAGTTAGAAAGTCAGTTAGTATATTTTTTACTACAAGAAGTTGTTTTTTTCAATTAGAGGAAATTTAAAAATTAAAAAATAATAATAAAACGTTAAAAATAATTTTTACTAATAACTATAACCCACTACAACCCATTATGAATATTTATAGGGGTTTTCTAAACCTACATATTCAAACATTAAAAAAGTTTAATATACATTTTAGAAATAGAACGTATTTTATTAACAAAATTAAATTTCGTGATTATTTATTAATAGAAGATTATAGAGGTTCTTGAAGAAGAAATGTGTTAATTTTTTAAATAATTGAAAGGTGTAAAAATTACATGTTAAAGATTTCCTTTATTCCTTAAAACTAATTTTTAAACATAATTTGGTTGTATTTATAAAGTTTATTTTTTCATTGCGTTTATAAATATTTTTAGTTTGAAATCAATCTTTAAACTTTCAAAACGCTTTAGAAATCTTAGTTTTGTTTAAAAACTTCATTTTTTGTTAAAAAAAACTAAAATAAATTGGAATTCTTCGGTGAATCAACATCACTGGAGCTACCACCTATAACATGAAAATTACCAGAATTTCTTCAGGAAGTTAAAAAAAAGAAATGGACGAAAATGTGAACAATATAGAGTTCACTTTAAATCAAAGGTGCTATTGAAAAACATGTTATCCAAAATTATTGTGGAATTTATGGAAAGACATTCAAGTCTTCCCTAGCCTTAAAGAACCGCAAGAAACTCCATTTGACAAATATATATTGCGTACAAAACAATGCAGATATTGGTAGGCTTGATTAGGGACACGACCACAGGATTATGTGTATGTAGAAAATTTCTTGATAAATGGAGACATATGGCACACAACAAACGTTACAGCAGTCATGTTTCCGTTCAGATAACATAAAATCCATTTATTTTGAAAAAGTTGCGGATATTAGACACAAGATGACCGAATTTCAAGGTGACAGTGGATGGGCCCTTTTAAAAATTATTCAATTGAATATCAATATCTACCAATACCATATAATTCGTGGGTCAAGCTTTCTTATAAGTTGGCCAATGCTTTCCTCAACATTTAAAATGAAGATATATATTGGTTTAAATAGAGAATAATTGCGACTTTAAAAACAGCTATGGACCCGAAAAAAAGTTTAAAAATAATGAAGTAAATGAAGACAGTAACAAAAGACATTGTTTTGTTTAAAGATTTGTTACGGAGAGGTCTTCCATGACAAATCATAAACGAAGCATTTACTTCTGCGACATATGCTTAGCTATTCGCATGACCCCGTAATGGCAACCCGTCACAGAGAAGATGTGCTCAAATGGTAACCAAAAAGGATAAAGAAAATAAGTTTGAGTATTTTAAAAATCATTTAAATAATTTAAATTTACCATTCATAATCTATGCTGACTTCGAATGTTTATTAAAAAATGAATTGTAAGATTAATGATTAGGTGGTAAATGAACAGAAGCATATACCCTGTTCATTTAGTTATTATATTAAATGTAATTATAATGACAATTACTCAAAATTAATTACTTATAGCGGTTTGGTTAGCACCCAAATATTTGTTAAAGAATTGTTGAAAAAGAAATTTTTAATTTATATTTAAACAAGGTTGCCCCAATGTTAGAAATGACGGACGAAGAAATTAATGATTTCCAAAAGGATTTGAACTGTAAGCTTTGTGGATAAATATCAGAAAACATCAAGGTTCGTGGTCATTGTCATTTGACTGGACGTTTCAGAGCGGCTTATCATAACCAATGTAACATTAATTTTAAAATAAAAAAATTATTCCAATCTTGTTCCATAATTTATTATCATACGATAGTCATTTGTTTATTAAAGAGTTAGGAAAAGTTGATAGAAATGTAGAAATAATTCCATTAAAATAAGGAGAAATATATTTCCATCATCTAATAATATTCCAACTGCAAATGATAGCTATCAACTTAAATTTGTAGATTCTTTTAGATTTATGACATTGCTATCAAATTTAACAAATAATGACTTCAAAATAATTTTGTTTTCCCAATGGCGTTCAATTAGAGTTAGTTAGGAGAAAAAGTGTACTCCCATTTTGTTATTTAAACTCGTTTTCAAAACTGAGTGAAGTAAACCTTTCCTCTAGAGATTTTTAAAATCTTTTAATACATATAAATTATAGTATTGATGGCTACATGTACGTTAAACATGTGTGGGAAACATTTAAATGCAAAAATATTTTGGAATACACTGAACTCTATGTAAAAAAGTGACACACTAATCCTAGCAAACATATTAGAAAACTTTAGAATAATATGTTTTAATATTTATGGATTAGATCCCTGTCACTACTACACTACTCCCGGTATATCTCGCGATGTCATGTTAAAAGCTACAAATGTTCGATTAGAGCTTATTACTGACGTTGAAATGTACAACATGGTTAAACGTGGTATAAGAGGAGGTGTAACAAAATGTTTTCTAAATTATACGTAGGCCAACATAACATATATAAGAAAAATGTCCCAATATTTACTCATATCATTTTGAATGGCTAAAAAGGCAACAAATTCTTGAATTGGATTTAGATTACCCTAACGAATTACACGACTATTATAACGATCTACCGTTCTGCCCAGATAATAAAATAATTCCTTCAATTCATTATAGAGTGCTAAAACATGTTTAGCGAATAGATTAGTTCTTTAAAAACATACATAGACTTGAATACATACCATAGAACTCAACCCAAAATGCATTTGAAAAAGATTTTTTCAAACTTTGAAATAATGTAGTATATGGTAAAACCATGGAGAATGTTGAATAAAGAAAAAACGCTTATATAGTGACAAAGTGGGAATCTGTCAGAAAAAACACAAAGAAAACTGACGATTTTTAGAGAGATATATCTTACACGCTTTGACACTTCAAAAAAAAAAAAATAAAAAAGTTCCAGGAATGATGAAAATAATGGCAACTGAGAGTGTAGGACTTAGAGCGAAAATGTATTCACTTAAAAGTAAAAACAAAACAGAGATAAAAAATCAAAAGGTGTGGAAAAATGGGTTTATAGAGAATAACTTTAGAGGATTATAAAAATGTTTGTAATTAAAAAATATGTATAGTAGTAGCATATATAGGTTTCAATATTATAAACACCAACATACACCCAAAAAATACACAAAACAATTTTAAGTCATAATGATGACAAAAGGTATATTAAGTTCGATAGGATAGGAACATATGCTTGGGGGTATTATTAACATGCTAAAACAAGTTGGAAGATATCGCTCAGTATATTGTAGATTATGGAGATGATATTGAATTAAATTCAATTCAAAATCCACAATATACTTAATGTGATGAAGAAATTTTTCTAGTATATTGTCAAACTCTGATAAGGATATGCTCATAGAATAATTAATAATTTCAACATGTTATCCGACTCCTATGAAGATATTTGCATATAGTTGGAATATTAGAAAAATGTTAGGTATTTTTAAGACAAAATTTTGTAAAATAAAACATTTATAGTTATTTTAAACATTTTTTTACTGAAGATGTAAGTGGTTAGTATTCAATGATTAGTATGTTAGTATTCATGATCGCTTAGATCATGTTTAGCAAATAATATGCATATATATTAGAACCTACCATTTTGTCCATAGAAAATTCAACTTTTATGTCGATGGGGCCTGTAGCAACTGATTCATGTCAATTACTACTACATGTGCTTTCTTTTTAAAATTTTTTACTGATAGTAAAGGTTGTATTTCTCTCATATAAAAGTTTTGTTGAAATTTAACATACATATCATATAAAATACCATATCGTTGGTTGTCAAATTTAATGTTTAGGTCATCTTAATGATATGATTTAGAATTTAAATGAATTTTAATATTATTGAGGTTGAAAAGTTATCAAAACAGAAGAGGACGCTCTCTGTTTGCAGGAAGCTTTACATTCCAAATATAATTTTGTGAAAATGAAAGTTGAGGATGATAATGACAATCCCAACTACGAAGTGCTATAGGCAAGGATTTCACTGTTTATAACTTTTATTGTACATAATTTTGCATAATCTCCAGCTTATATTTTGAATTGTGAATTTTGGCTTTTTATCAGCTTTTGGTTGGCAATAAAAATAAATCATGTTTACAATTCAGTAAAATTTTATTATAATCCTCAGAAAATCCTATTAAAGATTTAAGAGGAACATAAAAATTGAAGAAGCCTTCATTGATATCAATATCTTTATCATACGAACAACTAGCATTTCTCATCATTATGCTTTCACTATCATTTAGTAAAAGATATTTTTTTATTGTGCTAGTAACACAAACACGTCGTGTTCGATCATTTCAACAACATTGAGTTCGTTGCGAAATTTATTTTCAATTTAAAATTCTTTGATTTTTGGCCAGTCACAAAATTTACGACGGAACGTATATACTTTGAGAATATTTACAAGTAATTCTGAGACATTATTGAAAGCAACATTTAAAAAACGTTTTTTAAAAACCATAAGTCTTAATATTGTTCGCACAACACTTCAACCTGCATTGTATTATTATTAGCATTTATTTTAATAAATTTTTCAACCTTTGTTAGACTGTCATATTTATACTCTAAATAATCTGCATTATTCGCTAATTCGTATAAACCAATAGGAATTTCAATAATTATATTGCCAATATAAACAAATTGTTATCTTCATCAACTATTATATGTATGGAAATCTACAACCGAGTATTCATAATCTTTTTCCAACTCTGTAAAAGGAAAATAGTTTGAAGTTACAACAGAAGAATAACTGTTTCATGTTAATGTAATAGACATATTGAAGACTTAACTATGAATGAGTAAAAAATATGTTTTTGGTTTTTTAATGATCAATATTATTTACTAAATTGTTGTTTATTTATTAGTAAAATTCTAAAACTTAAATTTTTAAAATTTCATTTCTATTTATCCAAAAGTTGTGATCATTTGAGAATACTAACCATTTCCAGCTTCCATCTTTTGTTTGAAAGTTTTTTGGTATTCGCTCCAATGAAAAAAATAAATTCCATGGCATTTTTTACATCATCAGCAATTTTTGATTTAAGCGGTCGAATCCAAACAAATTCGAAATAAATATATCAATAACAGTAAGTAAGTATTTTCTATTTCACATTTAATATTCATATTTTCTTTTAGATTTCTGATAAAGAATTTTGTTCCCATCTGTTCATTTAGTTCCTCTTTCTCACATTTCTCTGTGAGATACCATTTTTTACAATGACGCATAAATGTTGTACATTTTTCCACCGAGTTTGACGTGTTGATGTTTACTTGATGTTAACAAGTTTTGTTTGAATTGTATGATTCGGGTTACAAGTAATGTTTATTAACGTTTTTTTTTTCTTGTATAGGAAATGAAACATTTGTGATTCTTTTGATCTTTGGAAGAATGATCAAACTTATTAACAAGCATATCCTTTAAAACGTTTAATTTCTATTCTATTAAATCAGCTTCTTGTAATTTCTCAATTATTGAGTTAATTTCATTATGATGATTATTTTGTCCGGTAACTCTGATGCAAGCAATAGTATGAGTCTATCTACTAACCTATTGGGAATCTTCCATTTGTTATAGCTAGAGATATAATTATTTAATTCCATCATCGTTCATCATCATCATTTCTTTTATGTGTCTGTGATCTTAGTTTAACTGGTGTCACTGGTGATTCATCAGGAAATAACTTTCTTATATCAGTTTTATATTTTTTACTTATAGTACCTTTTATTTTATTTAAGGAACTATAATTTCTCCTGTGAACATTCGTATTTTTTTAAATATTTTTTGATATCTAGTTCATATGGTTCACATTTTATTGGATCTTTATGGAATAGTAACTCAATTAACCCTGGTGTTAGAGCCCAGTTTTGATTTGCTGTTACTATTACTATTTTGTCTCTAGATCTATATTTATATCGCTAGCGCCAATTTCCAAATATTGTTAGTATTTTTTGAGTACCGCATATAGTATCAAGTATTTTATTTTTCTGTAAAAATGATAAATCGACTACTCCTGATGAATAATTAGCAGAATTGAAGGTCGAATCATCACTATCGTTTGTGGACGGTTGGGGGTGGATTACATATAAAACCCAGATATGTCCAAAACGATAGGTTCATTGATATGAACATTCTAACGGGCCAGACAACTTTTTATAGAGGGTTATATTATACATCACCAGCCAGCAAAGGGTAGAGTCTTGAGCAATTAACGATCCTCCATCGATGTTTCTTAAATGGATTCATCCATGGCGTTCTGGTATGGAGTCCTAGGTAAATCCTTCACAACTTCCATAAAACTTCATAACGACAGCTTGAGGTGTGATTGGGAGTAATAAAGACGTTTATAAAGCTGTCATTCTCCACTTTGAAAGAAGTCAGGGTGCTCTCACTTACAAAATTAAAGTGGTGTAGGTTGGTTAGTTAAATTAATTAATGATATTGAACAATGGGTTATGGTGTGAATTAGGATTAAACTAATTAGTGGGTAATACTACTATCTTAGTAATTGGTCGTGTTGGAGTCCTAGTTGAAGTATGTAGGTCAACAACTCTACTTCTTCCATTAGGACCGGGGTAAGTTCCGGTAATACAACCAAGTAACCATTAGTTTAGTGATTGGTTATCTTGTCTAATTATCACAATATGATCAACTTTAAATTTTCGGGTAGGATTTTTTTAACTTGTATTTTTTCTAAAGCTCTTTAAGATGCTCATCTTACCATATTCTACAAAAATAATGATGTTGAATCTTCAACCTTTGTCATCATTTGCCAGAGTTATATTATTATGGCTTGAGGCAGGTTCTGCGGGGCTAAGAATGAGTGAGCACATTAAAAAATGCAGAGGGGTTAAAAGGTTGAGATCTTGTGGGTTTTCACTTCAATGGCTTTAGGGTCTCAAGTTCAAACATCCTTCAATTCTGGCAAGGAGTGTTACCAGTTCTTCAAATGTGTATTTGAGGGAATTTAGTTTTTTCATATGAACCTTAAATCTCTTTACTCCTGCTTCCCATAAACCTGCTTCCCATAAACCTCCCATGTGTGGTGCTCCTGGGGTTGTGAAATGTCACGACAAATTCTGAAAACTGTCAGTAGAAACTACAGATCCTTTTAACTGTTTCATTAATTTCTGTCGATCTTCAATAGTTTACTAGCTCCTATGAAATAAGTTCCATTATCCGAGTAAATGGCGACAGGTCATTCCCGCCTCGAAAAAAATCGAGCAAAGGCTGATATAAAAGCTTGGGTAGATAAATCAGATGTTGGCCTTAATTGGACAGCTTTTGTTGCAAAGCAAACAAAAATACAAACGTAACCTTTCGTTATTCTACAAGTTCTGTCACTATATGCTTTAATGTGAAATGGTCCAGCAAAATCTTTCGTAAATGCTTTAGCTATTTAGCATTTATTAATAATGTTTCAAATTATTCAGTGTCGGAATCCAATATCCAGATCGGATTATTCACAACATAAGTTGATTTTGACCATGCAGTGTTAGCATTGAAGTATATAAGTATGTACATATGTATATTTGCAGAATCTAAAAATGGGGTTAGGTTACTTTTGTTGAGTATTGGGTTGTTTCTTTTCAGAGAGTTATAATCAGATTCATAAGTTTATCATGTGTAGATTTTATTTCCGTCGCATCAAGTTCAATACTTGTGTGGGTTAATAATAAATTTAGTCTCTCATTTAGTAGTATTTTGATCAAGAACAATTCTATTATTTCGAATTGTATTTCTTCGGGTATATAATGCGCGGCCATAAAATCAATAGACATATATCATTTGACAATTTCGAAAATATTGATGATATATATCTGGGTTATCATTATTCGTATTATCCAAGAAAGGGTTCTTGGATTGTTTTTATTTTTATTTTTGTTATTGTTGTTATTGTTACTGTTGTTATCGTTATTGTTGTAATTATTGTTATTCTTGTTGTTGTTATTATTATTGTTGTTGTTATTATAGTTATTGCTATTGTTGTTGTTATTATTGTTGTTATTGTTATTCTTGTTGTTATTGTTATTGTTGTAGTTTTTGTTGTTGATATTGTTGTTTTTGTTATTGTTGTTATTATTTTGTTATCCTTGTTGTAAGACGAGCGATATCTGAAAATACAGTTCGCTTTGTGTATGGTGATTTCATTTCAATTAAGGGTACATTAAAAAGCAACATGTCTTCTGTAACAATCCAGCGAATGCCTAATGTTTTAGCATTATTTGATTTGGATAGGGCGAGTAAATGAGCATCAAGTAGGTGATCCTTGGATAAGATCCTTCGCAAGTTGTATTGGAAATCCACTTTTTTAAGAAAAACTAGCAGAGTCAAAAACCGGGATTAATTGTACTTGAGCACTTCTATTTTCTTCCATAGTGTGAGCTCCGGCTAAGACATCGTCTACATACATGTTATTTCGCAATGTTTGCGAAGCGATAGGTTGGGAATTTTTTTGGGCGCACAATTTACACCAAATGTAACTATTTGCAGTTCAAAGTCTTGAATGAGTTCATTGATGCTTTTACGGAATAATATTCGTTAATATGGAGTGTGGGTAGGGTTTAACAATATTTGCCGATACATTTTTTCAATGTCGGCATTATAAACTATTTTATAAAAGCGTCATTTTAAGATCAATACAAATAACTCCTGTTGTAGGGTGGGTTCAATTAAGACTGTTGCTGTTCGATGTTAAGATAGAAGCATTTAAAACAATTCAACAGCGTTATTGGGAAAATAATGATGGGTATCTGGATATTTGGTTATATTCAACTTGTTTCATATGACCTAAGTCGATATATTCTTGTAGCACGTTATCATATTTCATTTTAAGCTCTGGCTTTTTCATTAAGTTTTTCTCAGTCCGTAAGAATCGAGCCATAGCAATGTGTCTGTAGTTTCCTAACTCAATGGGTGGGTATCGAAATGGGAGATTAACTTCATAACCTCCGTTCGACAATAGACAGGTAGTGGTCATAAAAGTTTTTTCATATTAAAAACTTTCTTCTGAAACTTCGGTCGCTAAAACTTTATTAAGCGTAAAAGAGCTGAAATATGAAACTAAGGGTTGGGTATTCTGCGAATTCTAAGCAAGTCCTGTTAAAATCCAACCAAATTCAGTTTCCTGAGCTATTAGAATGTCCTAAGGGGGTACGTTGAAAGCCAAGGAATTGTTGAGTTGTGTGGGTTCGTGTAATGAGGGTCGATTTTCGTTCTCTTTCGTAATTTTCGAAATCGATTCGTCAATAGCGATTGTGTGCAATTTCCGTTTAATTATTTTCTTCGAATTCCTTGAAACAATTAATTCAGGCGATTCTTTAATTCGCGTTTCCTAAACTTGAGAACGAGTAAAGATTGAAAAATTTTTGGGGAAGAGCGATAATCTTCATCAAATGAGTTCATTTGTAAAAATTGACAAATATATATAAAAATTTATAAGAGCAAATAGAGAAATCCTATTGGGTCTTTCATATGTTAATGTGTACGTTACACAATGTGGGTGGTAATTTGTTTTGGGTGGGTAATGTAAATAGGAAATATATTTATATTATATTACGTGAAATATAAAACTAATTTTATTGGAAATTAAAAATTTATTAGCAAATGTAAAAATATACTTGGTTTTGTTTATTTTATGTGTACGTAAGACAATAAATATATATATATATATATATATATATATATATATATATATATATATATATATATATATATATATATATATATATATATATATATATATATATATATATATATATATATATATATATATATATATATATATATATATATATATATATATATATATATATATATAATAGAAAAGTTTCAAGAATTACACACATGTTTAAAGGTACCTTTCGTCGTTGGACCCAAAAGAAGAAAATTATGATAATGCTATAACATTATTGAAAACCCCTTTTGATAATAAATTAATTAATTTTCAGACAAATATTAGGAGATTTTTGTGCTTAAAGATGTTGATAAAGGATCTACTCAAGTTTGTGGCAACTAAGAGATAAAACGAACGCTCATTTGAGGGCTCTTGAAACATTGTGTTCACGCGAACAAATTACTGATAGCATTTTAATATATTTAATTACTTCTAATCTGGATCTACAATCACAAATGAAATGGAAAGAAGGGTCAGTTACCCACTTGGGCTTCTATGGCATCTTTTCTCGAACGATGAAACCGCATGCTGGAAAACTTGGAAATTCCTATGGTAGCAACATCTTCAAATCAAGGAAACAAATAAATTTAATGTCCATGGTAGAAATGTACTAGTAGCTTCTGGGTCGTAAGTAGCTTGCCTATTTTGTGATGCCCATGATCATTATATTACAAATAGCTCCAGATTCATAAATCTTACAACAATGTTGCGTGTTAAAGAAGCCAAGAGACTTGATTTATGTCTTAATTGTTTGAGAAAGGATCATAAATTATTGAAATCAGGATCCTGTCGTCATTGCTCAAATGGCAATAGCACTTTAGAAACTTGAAGAGATCAACAATGTACCGCTTTAAACAAAGAGTCCTCATCGCTAGCACCAAATGAAACTCACATTACATAATTATCAACAAATATCACGCCTGAATTCCTTGAATCTTCAAACAACAATAGTGCACTAGCAACAGCTATCGTTTTAATAAAAAATAATTTTGGTATATTTTTTGCCCTGTCGAGCAATCCAGTTCCAGGTAAAATTTAACACATCGAGTATTTCTATTTTGGATATAGGAGATGGTAGGTTTGTAGCAGATAAAATGAGTACAATTGTGGTAAAGACGTGCCAAAGTAATTATATGGTTTCGCTTGGAGCTGTTGTAATAACCAATATTACTGATTATCAACCAAACACGAAACTTCATACATTCCAAATTCCTGTCCAATATAAAGTTGGCCGACCCTCAATTTGATAAGCGGGAACGCGTAGATAATTTAATTGGTGCTGGTTTATTTTTCGATCTAATGAGTATTGGTCAGTTTCGATTTAGAAATGGTTGCTCTATGTTGGTGCAGCCATTTCTACAAATAATTCTTTTTCGGTAGCAACAACAACTATAGGTGTTCACCCAGCAATGAATCAATAGATGCTATTATCAAAAGTTGTTGGGAAGTTGAAAAAAATTTCGAAAATAATACCAGATTTTCTTTTTGTGAACAATATTCTCAACAAAATGTGTTTAGTTTGGATTCTGAAGAATATTCCTTATCTTTTCCTAAAAAACCAAATGTCCAAAATTTTTGAGAATCATATAAAAAGTCTTGAAAGAAAATTAAGCTGCGTTCGTGTTTCACACCCTGATAATTTCAATGTATATTGTGGAAAAGTAGCTCTGATCAAGAAATTCAATCTTACACACTGAACACTTTAACTTAATATACCAAGCCTGTTGCCTACAATGTATCAATAAGCAATGAATGAAGAAAACTCATATCCTATTGGAGCTAATGACTTGATATCCGGAGGAGATTCTTTTGAAGAAGTTATTAAAATTAGGGATCAGGTAACCAAACTCTTAAAGAAAGGAAATTTTACAATAAGAAAATGGTGTTCGAATGATGAGTCTCTTTTAACTGGGGTGCCGATATCAGATCGTGAAGAATTTTTTAAATTTCAAGATGGCACAGACATAATTAAAACTTGAGGTTTATTGAGGGATCCAAAAGCTGATGCCTTCATATTTACATTTCCCATATTTTGAATTATAAATCAATTACAAAGAGAACAATTTTATCGTTATTTGCTCGTTTCTATAATCCAATGAGACTAATTAGACCTGTTATTACCAAAGCTAAGGTCTTCATGCAAAATTTATGGAAAAGTAAATTAGATTGGGTGAGAGTCTGCCTCTGAATTATTCAGAGTGGCTTAATTTTATATCATCATATTCTCAAATTTACTTTTCCACGATTTAATTCATGGCGGAGCTTATGAAAGGTGTTTCTGATATACTTTATAATAAGTTCGAATACCACTGCTGGTCAAATTCGATGGTAGTATTATTCTGGATGCAAGAGGAATCATCAAATTATAACATATTTGTAGCTAATAGAGGTAGTAGTATACAAAAGTTGTCCAGAGATTTGTCGTGGCATCACGTAGCAAGTTCATCAAATCCTGCAGATATTTTGTCAAGAGGAGATAGCCCCCCAAAGAGCTTTTAAATTGTAAGCTATGGAAACATGGATCAGATTTTTTGTATAAAAATCCTGAATGTTGGTCACAGACATCAAATTTTATAACTAATCTTCCTGAACGACCTCGAGTTGCTCTGGCAAAGACCGTAAATATCATAATTCTTTTTCGAAATTGCAGATTTTTGCGCTTTTTTGTGTATGTAGTCAAATTTTTAAATTATAAGAAAGATGGAACGTCAAGTGAAGAGTTGACACCTTAAGCAATAAGAGCTGAAACTCATCTTTTAATTCAGGACCATATTGCTTGTTATCTCAAACAAAACTAACATGTAACAAATTTATCAGCAATGTTTGGATGATGGAATATGTTGGAAGTTTATTCCTTCTATATCATCGCACTTTGGGAGGCGGCTGTTAAGGCGGGGAAATACCATTTCTATCGAACAGTAGCTCTATCGATTTTAAAGATGAAAATATTCCACCTTTAAAGTGGCAGTTGAGTCGTGTTATGGATGTAATTCCCGGAAAGGATGGAGTAGTGCGTGTGGCTATAGTAAAAGCTAGCAATAATATAATTCGGGGAGCAGTAGCAAAATTGGCAGTATTACTTATTGAAAACAGTTTTGTTGAAAGTCATAGCCTTCAAACGGGGGAGTTAGTAGCGCACACTGTAAACAACGACGGAAGTCAGTATTTAAAGAAACAGAGTATAAAGTCAGCTGAAGCAGCAATAATTTAAGTTGTTGATGACTGCGTGGTGATGTATGTAAATGCATATGCATGTGTAAGTGCGTATGTATATCTTTTTATACGCATTTTCCTTTAAAGCTAATTAATCTTTTTATAATTGTACATAAGGTTATATACATATCAGCTAAAAATGCAATTGATCAACTTAATTATGATCTTTTGTTAATTTTTTATTTCTTATTTACAAGAATACTTCAATTTTGGTTTTTTTTTGTCATAGTTGTATATTTTAGCATTAAAGAGGTACACGATAAACAAAATAAATTGAACCTTTTTAATAGAGCAAATAAATTTTGCTCTAAAGTTTGAATTTTTTGAAAATAACATCTAAGAAAATCGATAGTCATATCTGTTAGCTTATTACATCAGTTTTCAAAAATTGTAAATCGCTTTATTTAAAAATTTTATTCATAAGCAACCAATTTCATCTTTTGCTTAAATTTCTTAACTTTTTCCCTTATATCGCAAAATGAATATTTTTCGAAAATGAATATCGTAAAATTTTTTAATTTTTCGAAAATGAATATCGTAAAAATTGTAAAATTTTCGAAAATGACTCCTATAAAGATCTATAATCATATCTATTAGCTTATTAAATCAGTTTTCAAAAATCGTAAACAGCTTTTCTTACAAAATTTGTTTTGCAACAACCAATTTCACCTTTTAGGAAAATTTTCCCTCTTTTGCCCTGAATATCGTAAAAGCTTTAAATTTGTTTAGCAACAACCAATCACCTTTTCCCTCTTTTGCCCTGCATATCGTTAAAGCTTTAAGATTTTCGAAAATGACACCTAAAGGGATCGATATCCTTTAGATTATTAAATCAGTTTTCAAAAATCGTAAACCGCTTTATATACAAATTTTATTCAGCAGCAACCGGACGCAGCACTATAAAATAAACTGTGGTCGACAGTCCGATCTCTCTAATCCCAAAAAGAAGGATGATAGGGTTGCGATTAAGTTTGCAGACAAAACCATTTCCGACCCTAAGGATTGCTCGCGAGCTTTTTGTCGACAATGTATTTAGCATCCGGACTCACCGCCTTTATTTACACCTCATGAGGTTGTGGAGGCCATCAACGTTGCGAAACCATCTTAAGCGATTACCATCGACGGAATATCAATGCTAATGTTAAAGAACCTTAGCGAGCGGAGAGTTGAGAACTTGGCAACGGGTTTCAAACTGTCAATGCAGAGCCTGTTAATACCCGATGCCTAGAAAATGGGTAGAGTCATTCTCATTTTAAAACCTGGGAAAGATGTGAATGAGAGGCATTCATACAGGCGGATTTCCCTCAAGTCACCTGTCGCAAAGACTCTTGAGGGTCTTCTCCTCCCCCAGCTGAACTGTCACCTTACAGCTGCTCGTCACCAGTATTGATTTTGTAAAATGCACAGAACAACAACAACATTAACAGCCGTAACCACTCAGATCGCGTATTTGATACGGTAAGTCATACGGTTCTTTTCCAGGACATTCTGCAGTCCTCAAAAAAGTCGTAGTCCCGTAGAGTTAAACAAGGAATTCCACAGGGCGGTGTCCTTTCACCACTCTTGTTCAATTCCTTCCTCTTGTTTAATGCCTACCGCCTACACCCGAAGTAGACGTGATAACATATGTAGATGACTGCACGATAATGGCTACGGGCCATAGAGTTAAAGATCTATGTGGTGTGGTAAATGGTTATCTCAGAGAAATCCACAACTTCTTCGCTGCACGAAACTTAAAACTTTCAACAGCGAAATCAACTGCAATATATTCACTACCTGGACAAAAGAGGTGAATATAAATTTAAGCATCACTGTGGATGGAGTACAAATTCCGACAGTTAACCACCCAAAAATTTTGGGAGTTACATTTGATAGCCTATTCACTTCTTCAGCACATGCTACTACAATCACGCACAAGATGCGAAGTATAAATAATATCCTCAAGGCATTAGCCGACATATAAAACCATTTGCCGGCCAGTGGCGAATTATTCTGCTCCGGTGTGGACACCACCGCTAATTGATGACAATGAAAAAGTATCTAAATCTGTCAAAATGCAGCCTTAAGAAGCACAACTGGCTGTATACAAATGTCCTCAATTCACCAACTACATGAGGAAACAAAGATCCTTCCAATAATGGATATTACCTGACAGTGGATATTACCTGACAATATTCAAAGTGAATTTCGAGTAGATAGGTTTGAAAAGTAGAGTGATAGAGTTCAGAATATACCAACAAGGAGACCAGATTTTGTTGATTCATTTGAAAGTGATCAAACAAATCTAATGTCTAGGAATAATGAAATTCGATTAACACCAAATAGTGAAAACATTCGAGGACATACGTCGAATAAAATACATGTTTATAGATGGGTCATCAGTATTTATGGAAATGGAAATCATTGCTATATAGAGGATTTTATCCCTCGAGTTGAATATCTGCAGAGGCAGTATGAATGTTCATGGACGGATGTTCCTTAAGACTTACATAAATTATTAAAAGGTGACGAGGAAGATTGCTATTGGTTAACAATACAGACAAAATGTATTACAAAGTGGGAAGACCTTAAAAGGGAATTGCTTAAACAATACCAAACCAATCGTAATGAATATGAATTCATGAGAAATTAGGAAGAAAGAAAATAACAACCGGGAGAATCTATAGATGCTTATTTCCAAGTAATGAAAAAGTTAAGAGTCAGATTGAAAACTTTATTACCTGAATACGAAATGATAAGAATTCTTAAAAGAAACATTAAAACAAACATTGGTCAAATTTTGATACCCTATGACAATATACACTGTAGAGAAACTTAGAGATGAATGTAATATTTTAGAAAGAAATTATATAAAAAGAGAACAACCAACTAATTAAAATTATCCTCGAGACATGTTAATGAAATTAAACATGACTTTCAATTGGAACGAAATATAGAAAAGGTGGAAGGAATACAACAGCATCACATAAATAATTCAAAAGAATCTACAAAATAGCATATCGAAATGCCTTGTTGGAATTATAAGAAAACTGACCATTCTTTCAAATATTGCATAACTGTACAAAGAAATGTATTTTGTTATAGATGTGGACTGAAAGATGTGATTACACCAAAATATCCGAATTGTTGAGAAAAAATTCAAAGGAGCGTGGTGAGGACGGGAAACTCACGCCCCAATCAGACACCCTTCGAACTTCCATAGATATTCAAACCAAAAATAAGGTAAACGAATCCGAAAAGAAAATTAAAAATTTTGGATGCGAACAGGGGCCATATTATATTTTGAAGAGAACAATATATCAGAGTAATAAAACAGGAAAAATGAAGAACGTGAATGAGATACAAAATTCTGAAAAAACAATTAGTTATGAGCAAAAATTGAGAAAATATAATGGGAGCAAAAGAGAGAATATTTGGTGAGAAGCAAAATGACTGTAGACTGAAAAGATAGGAAAAGCTTAAAAAACACAATTTATTTTATTTATTTTCATATAAATAGATGGTGTTCAAAGTATTTTAAACACCATCTATTTAGACCAAGATCAGCGTGAATGGGATTGAAACTTATCATCAATAGAAACGGCTCTAAGAACATCTATATATTCGTCTACGGAAGTAAATTCATTCTTCGCATTATTTGGTTACAATTTTTTCACTTGCTGCTAAGTTTACAAACTTGCACAAAATAAACGAAAATCTGCATCGTACTTACGAAAAGAGTTCTTACGAAAAGAGTTAGGTACTAAAGGTGCAAGAATTATTTGTTTTGTGTTTAGACATTTTGTTTTGAAGAATCAAGTAGAATCGCATTTATGCAAAATTCTTTAAAAAGTATAAGGTAATAATATTTATGAAATTGAGTCTCTGAATGGTAGACCCATAGGAGTATATCACGCAAAGGATTTGAAGCAATAAAAGTTAAAGGAAGACTATAAAAGTGCGCAATTTAAAATTGAGGTAAAATATTAATGATACCATATGAAAACAACCTAATATGCAATAACAAATCCATTTTTTGTGCAATGCTAGGTTAGGTTTATGTTGTGATAGTGATAGTTTTATAAACATCATTCTAAATACTTTAAATTTAACCAAATGTGTGCAATAATTATAAATAGTGTGCAATAAATATTAGGTTAAGTTTGGATATTTAAAAAAATCATATTTTAAACATGACTATAATTTTCTTTTTATTGTAATGTTTAAATATACATATTATTTAGAAATTTGTTTATATGCATTATGTTTCTTTTTGGCGAGAAATATGAATATATATTGATTTCAAAGATTCCTTTAACGGGTATTTAAAACTTTTAAAATATATATATATATATATATATATATATATATATATATATATATATATATATATATATATATATATATATATATATATATATATATATATATATATATATATATATATATATATATATATATATATATATATAATGCTTTCCAGTAAAATATTCATAAAAATTTTGAATTTAAAAGAAATCAGTAAGAAATTGTTACACTGTGATTTTACAATATTAAAAAATGAGAAGCAATTTGCATGATAAACATCACGGAGAGCGGGGGTTCTGGAAAGCTTTTTAACGACCCTGCATGTAAGTTTATTATAAATTTTGTCTCTAATATTGTTAAACCACATAGGCTCTATTATTTAAATTTTTGTGAAGAAAACAAGTTAAGCAGTCATGGCAAATATATTAGACTAATAAAGTTGTAAAAAATGCTTGTCTGAAAATAAAACTAAAAATTTAACAGATAAAGTTTATATAGTTGTAATTTTTATTCAAAAATCAATTTTGTTTTTTATAACTTCAAAAAAATGAAAATTACATAAATTTTTAGTCAAAAATTCTACATTTTTTACCCTTCACTACCACACTGTGATGAGGGTATATTAACTCTGTCATTCCGTGTGTAACGCCAAGAAGGAATCATCTCAAACCCTACAATGTACATATATTATTCCATCCAATCAAAAACTGAGTCGATTTAGCAGTTTGCTATTTAAAACCATCTATATCGGTTTATAAGCAAGGAAGCTATAGACCGATATCTTAAACAACCTCAAAATCCCGAAAAAGTACTCTTCCAATTTTTTCTAAAAAATGTAATTGGACTTAAATAAAACATTATTTTTAGCATACAATTGTACGTGCTCCATCATCTTGCAAAAGATTATCATTTAACAATGAAAAAAGTTATAGGCAATAATATGCAAAATTTTTATACACCCCGAAATTTGTCACATATACTAATTTTGATACAATAATAAATCAAAAGAAGCCATATTATTTTGGTATCATAAATTGACCCAGCTATTTTAAATATATGTTATAAATTTTATTAACGGGAATCCGTATTTTGATATAGCTCCATATAAATTTTATTAACATGGGTCCATATTTTGATATAGCTCCCATATAACGCCTCATCCCGGAAACGGGTTTGAGCTTATAAAACAATTTAATGAAGACCAATTCCATTGGAATTCGGTACAATTAATGTATATTTTGAATAAGAACAATCTCGGTCCATATTTTGATGTAGCTCCCATATCAGGTTCCTCACCGAAAACAGTTTGCAGCTTATAAAACTAGTATTTAAAGACGAATTCTTTGACACAATTATTTTGCTAACTGTTCTGAAGATATAATATTAATTTTCCTATATTGGTCCATATTTTCCTATAGCTCCCTTATAACGCGCTTTCCCGAAAAGCAGATTTATGTTTATAAAACAATTAAATAAAGATCAATTCTACTGAAATTTATCACAATGATTTTTCTAACTATAATCACACTACAAGTGGTGAAGAAAATTTTTTCATTCGTATGTATCGCTAAGAATGAATTATTTCAGACCCCATAATGTATATATATTCTTGCATGAAATCAAAATCTCTCGATTTTCGTCAATCTGTTCACATCCACAAAAATTTATAGAGTTCAATAAAATTTGGCCTAAGTATCCACTCAGTCCTGTTTCCAGCAAAACAGCTTCAGTATTTTAAAGGATATAGACCGATATCTGATACAACTTCTAAGTTAAAGAGTTAAATTGGAATAAAATTTTGTCATAGTATTATGTTATGTAAACTTCACTACTATTTAAAAATTATCAAAATCAGTTCAGTAGAAAAAAAGTTATAACAAAAATTATAACAAATTTTATGACTCATTAAGTGATTCTGTGTTATATTCTATATACATTTGTGAGTGAATATATGTGTATATGTATATCTACGGAACCTAACGTATAAACGTGTAGCAGTTTGACACTGTGTTTACGAACATTTCCGTTTTTTGAACAACATATTTAATGAACTATTAATTTGAAATCTTGTTTAAACTTGTATTTCACAATAAATTTTAAAATCTTTCTGAAATTCGACTTTTTGTGGTTAACCGGAACGAATAGATTGACCGGTTGGCAATTTATTATTACTTTGTGATTTCTCATTTTTCAAAAATTTCATAATTATAAATTCATAGGATGTAAGGAACCTCCGGTTATCCGGGTTTGCAGCTGGGATATAATTCAGTCGGGTCCAAAGTTCTCACATAAAAAACATCACAAGAAATATAATAAACACCAGATTCTTTTTTAAAGTTTAAATTTCTTTATTTTTACTTTTAATGTTATTTATTTAGCCACTTTAATTTGAGAACTTCTTTATTAAAAACTTATGCCGTTCTTTGAAGTCTCGGTATATGTATTCCGAGATTTTATCCTTTTCTCTATAATTTTCGATTGTTACTTCCAAGAAAATGTTTTACTCTTAACCCTGAGCAGTGTTACTCCTAACAAACTTCTATCAGTTTTTAAAACTTCCTATAGTGAAACTTACTGATAGTAAATCAAAAATCAATTCAACAAAAAATATATTTTTCCTAGCACTGCTCTGTTAGTTTTATTTTTTTATTTTTATTTACTGACTCACCACTTTGACCACTGACCAGCAAAAAATTGAATACAATATATCGTTGAATTCGCAAAAATAAAAGAGAATAATTGTACCGAAAACGATAGCGGTTGCTTGATCTAACATTTCTTAAATGTTCATTGTACTGGTGTTTTTCTTTGATTTGATTATACATTGTCTCTCTTGTGCATTTTTAAATTTGTTATTGTGATCGCTCTTTTGGTATACACACTTCAATGTATCACTCTCCATTGTTGCTCTTATACTCATATGTTATTTTTCCCCGCTGCTGCTCTTCTTACGCATATAATCCTATATATCTCTCCCTACTACAACTTCCTCTGCCTGACCTACTGCAGCTTCACTGATAAATCACTTCTGCTACTCGTCTGCCCAAATGGCCGATTGTATTCAGAACGATCGGCCATTTGCCTCACCTTTCTGGCCGCCTCTTCTACCTCTTCGCGAAGGGTTTCGGACAAAATCTCTCTCTCCACCTGCGACCTGTTGTCGGGAACTTCTTGTGTTACCGGGCCCACTTCCACTCAACTCCCATGTAGGGCTTGATGAATGACTTCCTTCAAACTTGCTAGGCTCATTCCTCCTAAGGATAGGATATCCTCATCTAGTTCGTTTAAAGGCAAGTTATCCACGATTACCTTTAGTGGATCCGGACTACTCGTCGGATTACCGGACTTACTCTTCCGTCAAACATAGCCAGTCTCCTAGGAGAAATTGGGAATTCAACCAACGGATCTGGGTCTCACTGTCCGATTCTTCTACCGAACACGTTATTCCCACTTGGGCGGTACTTCCGCCAGTATATGGCTTCCACCCAGACCTTTGGTTCTGCATCGAGTGCTGAGTAGCCTGCGAGCTTATGACCTCCTCGCCCTAACTCAACCAACCAACTGGGTCGATCCCACATTGAGAACTTCTCGACTCATCGGGATCGTAATATCCCTCATGCACCTCTTGTAATAAACTTTCGACCGAGCTTGGCTCCAAAGACTGATAGTATTGCCCGGTACTCATATTTTCTTCACAGTCGGAGAAAGTGATTTCTGGATCCTCTTCGAATAATTCCATCTAAGAAAAAAAATATGATTGCCCTTATTTTACTTTATTTTATTAAGTCGGTTTTATTTCATTTAATCTTAATTTATTTCACTTTCTTTCACTTATATTTATGTAAATTTGCTGACCATTTTTCACCTCAATATATTCACTTTATTTTTTTGTTAAAAAAGGAAAATGGTTATTATTACGGCATTGACTGTAAGTAACTGATGAGATTTGTACTCTAATTAACCATAATGCTTTCATTCATCAATATGAGTGGGTTTAAGTACTAAATGTACTCTTGAATCTATTTACCTTTCCCGCAGTTCTATGCGCCTGTTTTCAAATTATTATCAGTATTTGTTATTACAGGTATACTGTTGTTTTTTTTATTTCCTTTTGTATCCGCTTGGAAACGATCATAAGAATGATTTATTTAATTACTGCTTTAATAAGCTGTATTTCATGTTCAGAGAGTTTATTCTGCATATTTTTTTCAACTTGCGGTTCAATCTTTCCTGAAAATGTTTAATTCACTTTTATAGCGATACGAGATTTCTTTTTACCCCCTTTTCGTAATTCCACCATAACCGGTGATATTAAATGGTGTACCCGAAATGGACCATCAAATTTTGAAGCTAATTTAGCTGCGAAATTATCTCGTGCGCTGGACATATGGTGTTCCTTCGCCCAAACGAGATATCCTGCTTTTGGGTTCCAATTTCTGCGACGTGAAATTGTAGCAATGTGCTTGATCATTAGCAGCCTTTTTTATATTTTTCCTTACCAGAGAAAATATTTTTTAACGTTTCTGCTGATTTGTTCCTGTGCCTGGTGTTGGGGAGTTAAGATTCTCCTAATACCAGCATCATATCATTCCTATATTTCAATTTGGGCAACGGACCTACAAAATCTCCTAACGTTCTTCCGTAGTTGGCAGTAGTTGGCTGGTTTTAGATCGCTGACAGAATTGGCAACTACGAATGTACCTGAAGAATGTCTCTGAATATTCCAGGCCAATAATACTTGTTTGTTATCTGTTAAATCGTTTTTCGTATACCCAGATGACCTGCTGTCTTGGTACCATGATTTTCTCTAAAAACACGTTTCCTTTGGAAAGATGGAACGCATAACATCCACGGGACGCATTCTTCATCTTCGTCTGAATTTGGGAAATGACTACAAAAATGAAACGATTATAACGTCTTGAAATTTGTCCTTCTTCACTTCTTCACATTTATTTCGCCACCACTTAGGATTTGTGTCATTGATCAATCTTTGCATCTCGGTTATACTCAAACCTTTGTCCAATACGTCTGTTATCTTTTAGAACTATTTTGTGCTCAGTGAGAGTTGTTGACCTTTGATTGCTTTTAACTTTTCCATCTCCTCTTCTACAAACATAGTTAAAATTTCTTTTTCGTTTTTACTTGCCTGAACCTTGATTGAACTCTAGTTTTCACTTGCACCTTTACGTACTCCCTTCTGTACCACCATAACCTGATGTGGAATGGGCTTGAAATTCACCTTTTGATCACAACATTGCATCTCCATTGCATCAGCCGCTTTTAGAAACTCTAACCCAAGAAGAACGTCATTTAGTATCTTTGCCATCACCCCTTCCTCCAGTTAGCAAATTTTGCTGTTCAAGCTTACTTTCATTCCAAGAAACTCTGCCATTAACTAAATTGATTTTGTTCTCTACTGGAATCACTTCACTATCTCCTCTTAGTTTTTCAGCCACGTTCTTACTCACATAACTCCTCGAAGCCCCTGTATCTATAGTCGCCTCCCTTTGTTGGTATCCTATAAGGATACTTCCCAACAGCCTCGTTTCCGACTGCTGAAATGCACTAACTTGCGGAAGGGTTTGCTCTCCTTGCTGTCGTCGCGAACCTCAGACGTTTCCCGAGTTATTTCTGCAACATTCTCTTGTTCTTATGCCTGTTCTTCCACATTCCCAGCAAAACAACACGCTTTGACTCTGACAGAATCTATAACTATGACCCTCTTGTCCGCATCTTCTACATGCTCTCAAAGGACTAATAGGCGCTTCGTTTTCTATCGGAACTACCTGATGTGTTCTATCAACTCGTTGCTATATATTTTTGGTGTTTTGGTGTTCGTAACTCATTTCGGGATGGTTCGAGCCGATTAGCTCATAGTCTTCAGCCATTCGGATAGGTTCTTCCAGAGTGCTAAAATCTTTTTTTCGAATATACATTTGATAATCCACCAAACAATTTCTAAATATACGTTCCAATTGATGTTGCACTATGCGTGTCTCATCATATTTTGTAATATGATGACGAAGTCTTTAAAGCATTATCGTGGTTTTTGTTGTCGTCTTCGGATTTCGTCGTCTAAACTCTCGAAATAGCAAGGAGAAAGAAAATATGCCAGAAAATCTTCTTGAAAACATTTCCATGTCTGACACTGACGATTGTTATTTCTGTACCACAATAACGCTACATCTTTTAACAACTCTGGCATTGTTCTTGATATTATATTTAGGTCTTGTCCATAGACTTCGGCTAGTTCTTCCACACGCTTTATAAACGAAGGATCCTTTCCACCCTCATATCAGAATGACCATTTTCTTACGATGTCGATGACAATCGAATATTCTAGTTTTTATTGGAATTGCGCCACATTTTTGTTCCCGAGGGTTTGTCCTGTGGCTGTCCCGCTCATGACATTACATTTGAAGCCATTGGTGCCTCTAATTGTACAGCTCTCCTAACCTGACGATAACTTTTTCCTTGTGTTCGAAAGCTATAAACGTTGCTAATCTCCTTCTCATCTCTTCTACTGTGCCGGTCGTGTTTAAGTCAAACTATTCCAAGTATTGCACCACGATGTTCGTACCATTTTCGCTTGTTACATATCACTTGTAATATTATTTGAATAGTCCCTGCTTGTGCCCCAATGTAAGGAACTTAATTAATTATTTTCTTTTCTGAATAATTTAATTTAAATTTAAGGAATAATGTCTATTTCAACACTAGATAAATTTATTAGTGCTTCGGTTGCTAACTTTAATGATATCAAAGATAAGGTTCATGCGGTTTTCGCATTAAAGCTTCACGACGATGAGTTGAAATTGTTATGGAATAAGGTTAAAGTGGCTTATGATTAATGCCTGGACTAATTGAATACCTCGGACGATATGGAGCAGGATATTTACCTTCTTTTGTTGTTGAGGGTAAGCGTTGAGGTGAATTATCAAATTTTCGTTTGCAGATTCGCGATTTTTCGACTGCAGATCGGTTGGTGTTCTTCTAGGTGCTGATATCTGTCCACTAATTGTATTATGAGAATACGCAGGAATATTTGACTCACTACACGAAAAAGGAGGTCCTTTCTATTATTGCTTGTCCATTTGATCCTATTGGTTGGTTAGGTCCAGTCATTGTCGTAGCTAAGGTCATAATGCAGAGGGTTTGGCAGGATGATTTGATTTTTTCAACGACTTCGAATGAGAAAAATTTGTAACTTCATATCATGAAGTTAATCGTGTTAAAATTCCAAGGTGGGTTCATTATGAGCCTGAATCTATAGTTTAGCTCCACGTTTTTTTATGCCTCGGAAAAGGCATACGCGGAGATAATATATATTAAGATAGAGACTCCGAAGAGATTTTTATCTATTTTCTCACTTGCAAAACTAGAGCGGTTCCTATAAAGTCCATCTCTTTACCCCGTTTGGAACTATGTGGGACTGTTTTAGACTCGGAATTTCTAGGAACTGTTTTGAGCAAAATTGATATTCCCTTACGTCAGGTTCATTGTTGGACTGATTCTCGATCGTCCTTGCCGCGTTAAAGAAAGATGCTTGTTCTTGGACTACCTTTTTAGCTAATAGGGTTTATAAGATTAAGGAAATTGTTGACACTCAGAGGAACTTCACCCTCAAATTTGGATGGTGATTCGCTTTGGTGGCATGGACCATCTTGTAGAGGTTTGTCGTGTGAAATTACGCATGGCCATTATAGTACAAAGGACTGGTTTTGTTGATGACTATAACTGTCTTCTTGAGAAACTACCAATATCTTCAAACAGTCCACTTCTGTCTTTAAATCTATATCTGGATAATGAGGGAGTAATGAGACTTAACGGTCGATTAACAAAAAAGCCGTATTTGCGGTACACGGAAAGTCATCCGATAATTCTTCCGTACCCTTGTCGATTTACTATTCTTTTGACTGAGTTTGTTCATTTGATTTCGATTCATGGTGGATTTTGAGAATCGAATATTGGGTACTTTGATTGAAATTCCTAGTTAAAGCAACGATTGTATTCTCAATCGCAAACGTGCTTGTACACAGATATATACTGCATTACTATCTGAGAAAACCACTCTGGACCGCCCCTTCACAACTACTGGTGTGGACTTCGCTGGTTCATTTGAAGTAAATAATCTTGCTGGTTGATCTAATAAGATTTTAAAGGCCTACATATGTATTTTCGTATGTTTCTCCACTAAGACCATTCGTTTGGAGGTAATTTCAGTTCTTTCTACCGATAGATTATTGTCAGCATTTAACCCGGCGATCTTTTCGGATAATGGCACCAATTTTGTAGGCGCATCCCGTGAATTGGGTAGGGAATATAAAACATTTCTATTAGAGTGTCGATCTAGAATGTGTTCCACATTCTGAATTCATGGCCTCTCGTGGCGTTTTATTCCCACTGGAGCTCCTCATATGGGAATTTATGGGAAGTCGGTGTCAGAAGTTTCAAAATTCATTTTCAAAGAGAGGTCCATAAAGTAAAGTATACCTTTGAGGAACTTTCTACAGTAATAGCTCGTATTGACGCTTGTCTTAATTCTCAACCTCTTTGTCTCATGATTAATGCTCCAGGCGATCCCGTAGCTCTCACCCCTGGACATTCTGACGATCCCGTGGTTTTCACCCCTGGACATTTTCTTATAGGATCGCCTATATGAACTTCACCTAAACCTTCAATATTCAATACCTACCTCAATTTGATTAATAGAAGTCGGAAAGTAAAAGCCTTAACTCAACACTTCTGTCGTCGGTGGAAGGAAGAGTATTTGGCTAATCTGCGTAAGCGATATAAATGGAAATATCTACAGCGCGACTTAGAGATTCAACGAAATTTGAGGAAGGCGCTATGGTAGCAGTTCCAATTGGGGTAGAAAATAATCCATTATCACTCGTGCCATCAAAGGATATTGAGATGCCACTTGCTACGTCATCTAATGGTTACAGCATCGTACAAGTGACATCGTCCAGCGCGTGTGATCAAGTACCGCTTTCTACGTCACCAAATGATGGTACAATCGTATAAGTGATATTTTAAGGTCAAAATATACCATACTATACGTCTCCACATAGTGACATTTCTGTAGTAGCGTCATCAACGAAAAATCCTGGATTAATTGTAATGATGTCCACACTGGAGCAACATAATTCGCTACTGGCCGTAAATCATTTTATATGCAGCTTATAAGGTTTCTTTATCCATACCCCGAGTACTGCCGGATAAAGCCTTGAGGACCTCATTTCTACTTCGCAGTGCGAGATTGTAGTAGCATGAGCTGAAGAAATGAATAGGCTATCAAATGTAACTCCCAAATTTTTTGGATGGTTAACTGTCGGAATTTGTACTCCATCGACAGTGATGCCTAAATTCATATTTACCTCTTTTTTCCAGGTGGTAAAGAGTGTTGCAGTTGATTTCCTTGATGAAAGTTTCGTGCAGTGAAGAAGTTGTGAATTTCGCTGAGATAACTATATATAGCCGTTATCGTACAGTCCGGGTGGAGGCGCTGGGAATTTCGAGAGGTAAAAATTAAACAAAAGTGGTGAAAGCACACCGCCCTACGGAACTCCTTGTTTAACTCTACGGGATTACGACTTTTTGTCCCGAAATTCGACAAATGATTGACGTCCACTCAAATAATTCAATCTTTCATATTGTTCGACAATGTGGACTGCAGGATGTCCTGGAAGAGAACCGTATGACTTACCGTATCAAACGCTTTTGATAGGTCAAGAGCCACCATGATTGTACGTTCAAAAGTTTTTGTTGATTCAAACCATGCGCAATTTGAGGGGTTACGGCTGTTAATGCTGTTATTGTGCTATGCATTTTGCGGAAACCATGCTGGTGGAGACCTGCTGTAAAATGACAGTTCATCTGGGGGAGGAGAAGACACTCAAGAGTCTTTGCGACAGGAGACATGAGGGAAATCGGCCTGTAGGATTTTCCCTCATTCGCAGCTTTCCCAGATGTCGACCGCAATTTATTTTCACCAGTATTTAGGTTGCATTTGTTAAGGTGATTTAACCATTTATTCCTGAGCAATATAGGGTCGCAAGGGTTGGTATTGCAGATATCATCACGCTCATCTGTGAGTCTCGCTGCTTCGGCAGGGAAGTGCGGACGCACTACGGATATTCTCCCTGATGGCACAAAGTGAGCGACTGCTGCATTGATGGTTTCGCGGAACTTCCTCTCGGCTATTCTTACATTTGAGGAAACAGGTAGTTCACCAAGCGGCGGTTGGTAAATTCTCTGAAGCCGCGCCAGTCTGCTTTCTTTTGGTTCACGTATATGCGGCGTTCACAGACGATAAAATCGTTAGGTCGTTCCAAGGAAACGATTATGGGTAGGTGGCCTGATCCCAAAGATACCACAGTTTGCAAGGTTGTACAGTTAATCATACCAGCACTAAGGTTATATCTGGCGAACTAGCGCAAGTACCTATAATTCGTGTGGGGGCATCGTCATTCAATGTGCAAAAGGTGGATTCGTCTATTTGTTCCACTAACAGCACACCTCTTTGGTCGTCCCCGAGCCCCGAGTGCCAAAGCTGATGGTGCGCGTTAAAGTCCCCGAGGACTAATCGGATGTTACCATCCAATATAGACCTAATATCGGGACGGTAGCCTGTTGGACAGTTGGCTACTGGCGAAAAATAGACATTATAGAGCTCGACATCGACATCTCCCTACCTGATAACAATACCTTAAATTTCAAGGCATCGAGAAATAGAGCTCTTTACTGCAATGTATTACGTATAATGAAGGCGATTCTTCCACCGTTACTCCAGGTGCGGTCTTTTCGGAGAACGTTGTATCCGTTACAACAATGCAGACTGCAACGGACTGCAAGAGTAAAGGGAAATGTGCGAAAAGATCGGCGAAAAACGAGACACCGAAGTTTGTTGATTATCCGGCAACCGTCCGCTTACAAATAATTCGGTAATTTTGCTGCCTTTCCGTACCATCACTACCTTTTCATTCACATTAAATATTGGAAAACGGAAGGAAGGCTATTCCGGTTTGGACCGCGCTCCATCTGTAGCCGCAGTTATATTTGCGAGACTCTCGTTAAAAACCTTCCACTTTTAACGTCGCACCCGATATCCTCAACTCGGTAACGGTTCATTCAATTCATGACACTCATCTAGTACTTCTTTTTTTTGATCCAATGATCAAAATATTGTTTTTTTTTTTTTTTTTTTTTTTTTTTTTGAATTGAAAAAATTATATATTTATTTATTATGAATTAATACCTTTTCTTTTATTTATTTTGGATTATGATTGCTGTTGTTGTTTGGGTTAGATTTTTCTTTCTATGTATAAATTCACTCTAAGGTGATAATTGTGTTATAAATTCTAACTAGTAAAATCAGTAACGGTTTTCTTACTAAACCATGTCTTAAGCCTTTTTTACTTAAAGTTTTTTCTTAACTTTACTCGTTATTTGAACGCTATTCAGTTTATAACTTAAAATAAGTCTACAACATCCATTGTGATTTATACAAATTTAGATAATTAAACCTTAGAAATAACGGTTTTTCTATCAATAATTTGTATGTAAAAATTTTCAAAAGTCATTACTAATTAGACATTGAAAACCGAAATCAAAAACTGTGCCATCAAAATGACAATAATTTTGAAAAATAAAAAATGCAATAGCGTTGATGAGTGTAATAACCTTTAAATTTTAACAACAACAAACTTTTTCTATTTTCATTATTCAACTTACAATTATATACATGATTTACACAAAACATATAAACAAAGAAATATTCATCATACGAAAATTAAATTTTAAAATTATTAGTATCATATCAATATTATATACAGTATGTCAGAAAAGTAGTATGTTTATGGGGATTCCCGACCACTTTTTTCATACAAAAAAATGCTACTTAGCAATTGATAAGGACCCCTACTCTCTTTATAATTTTGACCAATGAGAAACGAGGAGCTAGCAAGAGAAGTGGAGAGAGCTCCACCCATTTTTTAATATTGAGCGTATATATGTCAATAAGAAGAAAAAGGAATAAGAGATTATTTGTGAGAGAGTGTTTTTTTAATAAGAAGCGAGAGGATTATGTGTGAGAAACTTTTCACTATCTACAAATGTTTAGTAGGAAACGTTCCATATTTTTAGTATACCTCTAAGAAGTGAGCAAAGAATAAAAGAGCCCGTTTCCAGTGAGAAGCGAAGAAGCAATAAAATATAGGAATCTCTACTATTAATCAATTAAACCTCTAAGAATGAAGTGATAAGAAAATAATTAGTTAAAATTACAGATAGGTCACAAGTATTAAATAAAGAAAATGAAAGTATTAAATATATAAAATGGTTGTGTTTGCATTATATTATATATTAATTATACAGTTCACTTGATGTAAGTTAATAAACTTTTTTAAATGTATATAGCAGAAAATGCACTAAATGTAGATTTATATTTAAATTTTGTATGTTCGTTCAAATAATTAAATAATAAAAATTGCCATGGAGTTTTAAGATTTGTGTAAACAAAATTCATTAACATCTTTTAACCAATCTCTAGGAGCAATTCGTGTGTATGTTTGATTATTGTTATATTTTTTATTATGCATGTTATAATCAACATCAACCTAATGATATATTTCTTGTTTGATTTTTTTAATATGTTATGAAATTGTAATTTTGAATGCTGCTAACTGATCAATGAAAGGAAAGTATAAACGTGTCGATGTGACAGAGACAAGAAGTAATATCACAGAAATTATAAAATATTCATTTCCTAACAGTGGTCAGATTACCATTGGACTTCATGAAACATAACCATTAAATCGATCATAATGTTGTAGTGAAAGAGTCTAGCATATTGGTCCCTTCATTTATATATGAATTAACATATAATAAACTCCATTGATCAACATAGCGAAGGGGTAAAATGTATTAATTCCGTTTTCAAGAATCGCACTGTTACATATTCATTTGAAATTCTATTAAAAATAAAAAATGATTCATGTTCGATTGAAGGAAAGTCTCATCAAACTTAAAAGGTGATTATGAATTCTACAGCGACAATAGAGTATATAATAGAGTTTTATTTAAATCATTGTAATATTATAGTAAAGAACATGAGTGAATTTCCGGAACGTGATAGTGAATTGTGTAAAGGGTTCACAAAACAAATGTTTCAAATGGGCGAATCAAATTACAAGAATATAAGTATTGCCTTTTTTTAAATTATATATTATATTATTAGAAAATAATGAAAGATTCCATTACGTTTCGATCAAAAACATATCAAGGTGAGTATAATAAACAATATTTTCTCAGATTTTAAAAGTTTTACAAAAAATTAATTTAATTTGTTTATTTTTATAGATTTATAGAAATCAAGTAACAAAACACAAAATCAAAATTAATATATGTAATACATGTTTAATACATTTTCATAATAAAGAAACCTTAAGAAAATATAAAGATGAAAGCAATAAAATGATTACAAAGATGCCAATCTATATTGATTGAAATAATCGATATCGAACATTAGCAAGAAACTCATTTGAACAGAATTACTAAATAATGCAGTTAAGATAAGGCGATGGAAAATGTAGGTGAATGGAAACACATTGAAATTGTGTGTGAGTGGAAGAATAGAGGTAAAAGACTTGGAACTAGAGCATTTATTTCAAAACCTAACTTTAATAGTTCATTTAAAGTTTATGATGAATGGTTGCTACTACCAATTTACATTGGATTTTAAATTTTCCTCTTATGAACATAAAAATACTAGAAATGATGAAAGATGAGCGTAATGTTAAAATAATTAATGAATTTTTTGGTTTAAGGGCTAAAATGTATCGGTTAAAATTGACAAAGTTGAAAAAGAAATTAAGAAAATTAAGGGTGTAAAAGCTAAGTTATCAATTAATGATTTTAGAAAATGTTTATTAGAGATGGTATTATATTATGATTCTGTGTATATATTTAAATCTAAAATTAATGAAAATTATTCACAACATATTGATAAATTAACTTTAACTTATTAAATTGAAAAATTTTGGGTCACTAAAAATTAGAGCAATAATTGTATCAGTTTAAATATATATTTTAAATAATTTTTATATATTATTACAGAAAAAAATGAAACATAAAAAACTATTGTTAAATTGTATATATTATTGTATTATATTTTTAATTACTTTAACCTTTTTAGGTAAGTTTAATACAGAATTGCGAATTTGTGGGAACAATATAGAATTTCAATATCAAAAATGTAATTAGTTGGTATGAGAGTGTGATAACCGATTTTTCACTAATGCGTGTTTATATTGTGTTCTGAGTGATAGAAGAAACCGATTTATAGATTGATCAAATATATACACTTGTGTTTTATTCATATCAATATGATTTTTTGTTTCTTCGTTGATATTATATTATCGTTGATGGTTAGTTTAAGGTTGACTATGTTCTGAGAGAAATATGTATAATATATATAATATATGGTGCTTTTATTTGATTATAACATATCAATGAAATGTTATTTTCTGCGTATGATTTCCAAGTTTAATTTCTAGGAAAATATGTTTAAATATTATCTGATTTGTATTATCTATTTGTAATTGAAAATAACGTTTGCCAAAATAGCAACAGCGGAATGAAAAGTGGCAACACCACAAAATTAGCACGAAGAAAAAATCCACTAAAAAAAGCAATATTTTAGATAAAAAAGAAAACGACAGGACAAAGCTATATAAAAGATATATGGGTACTACTTATAGTTTAAAAAACGTTTTCCGTGTTTATGGGTGTATCCAAAATGGTCAGTAAAAGGACAGAATCTCCAATATCTCCTATATTTGAATAGACAAGTATTTGAGAAGTTTGAGAAAAAAGATTGAATTTGATTTTTGAGAAGTTTTATGCTATTGTTTTCTTTTAATTTTTTGTACAAATGAAGATTTTTTTGTGACGTACACAACATCTACCATCGCATAAGTTACAACATATGGAAATCTTATTTTCCAACATAACCTTCACCCAATATACCAAAGCACTAAAAAAGACGAACACGACAATTCCATTCTTAATCATGTTTCTAAAAAAACGAAAATGTTTTATAAATTATTAACTACGAATCAAACATGGCATAAACCAATTTTATGAACGTTAAAAAATTATTTTTCTATGCTTAACTTTATTAGGAAATATTTTCGAATAGTAATAATATATTAAAACCAGAGACATAACAGTTTATTTTTAAGTATAAAAAAACGACAAACAGTGTCTCTAATGAAAAATTAAATGGAAATAAATCTGTATCTTACGAACGGCTAGCACGATTTTATTTAAATTTCACATAGTAATAGTAGAATTGTAGGCAAGTTTAAGTTTTGATTTTGTAGACCTTACAGGGGTCGGTTTACAGGGTCTCAAAGTTGGTCACCTCGGGTCATAAAAATATTTAAAACGATCCAAATTTCTTATATAAACCGATTTTAAAAAAATTTATAGACCAATCAAAAATAGATTAATATATATTTAGCTTCAAATGTTAAAAAATTTAATTTTTTTACCGATCTTTGTGAAGTTTTTATCAAATATTTTATTTTTAAAACTTTGCAAAGCAAAAATGCCTTCCTAGCCTCTAAATTTGAATTTTCAAAAATGTCGAATTTTCGCCAATTTTTTGTCAAAAAATTACTAACACACTTTTCAATTTATAAAAAATTTCTTAAAAATTAAAAAATTTCCTATACCGAATTTATATTTTTCTGAAAGGTTACTTTATTGCCTTTTGAGAAATAGAAATAAAAAAATTTTGAGAGAGTCGGAGTTTCTCAAATTCAACTTATTTTTTTCACAATACTCTAATTTCAGGTTTAATTGTTCATATCGCAAAGGAATTATGAAATACTTATATATACTTTAAAGTCTGATATATTCTAAAATTTTTTACAATAGATATTTTTGTTCCCGGATATCGGTTAGAAAGATATAGCAAAAAATGTGTAAAAACCCATTTTTGAAATATTTTGAAAGATTTTTTTGAATTACAGGATTTTCTTAGGGAAAAACGAAAAAATGTTTAAAGTTTCTTTTCAATAAATCTATTCATGTGCAAAATTTCATTTTTATTCGAAGATCAAAATTTAATAAATTTCAGAAAAAAACTAACACTTTTATGGCACTTTTCCGCAAAAATTGTGCAATGAGTTGACATCATTTTTGGTACATTGGTATATAACATGTCTAACATCATTTTTCCATCTGTCTAAAATATCGATCGAAACATCACTGGGTTAGTACATCTTAGCAAATATAAGTTCGGTACAGGTTATTTAAGAAATATTTTTATAACTTAAAAAGAGTTTAACTAATACTTTTGCAAAGAATTGCATTTATTGAAAATTCAAATTTAAATTTTACTCAAAAAAGTAAAATTTAAAATTTTTGAGGCTAAATATCCCTTAATCGATAAGAGATAGCCTATCCATACGACTATGTTTTTTATATGTCTTCAGTAACGAAATCCACTCTCATAAAAAGCTTTAAAATCGGTCTAGATAAAGGAAATCTGGAAATCCCTGTTAGGTTTACAAAGTCTAAACTTAAACTTGCCTACACTTCTACTATCACTATCAATTCTACTATAACTATTTTATTAAAATCGGATTAATCGCTCGAAAGATACAGATTTTTTTCCATTTCACTTTTCATTTGAGGCACTGTGTGTCGTTTTCTTTATATACCTAAAATATTTCCTTATTTGGGGATTTTTTAAATTCGTGCAACTTTTGTGGTGTTGACATAAGAATTTTTATACACACTTGCAAAAAATTCTAAGACTTGATAGAAAATAGTCTATTGAAAAAGACAAGGAGGCTGTGGCTATAAGGTAAAAATTGTTGTGAATATTTTTGAATTAGAACCAATAATCTTGAAACTAGCGAAAAACGATATATACTATATAATTTTTACGATATATACTGAAGCACCAAATAATTATAGAAGATCCCTAATTTAAAATAGTCCTGTGAAATGTTCAATTTACTAAGAATTCGGTTATACAAAAAAATTCTACAATTTACGTACTATATAATGTGATTAAAAAAGGAAAAAAATGAGACATCTGTTATGAAGACCATATATTATATAAAGAGTTAGCGCTTCAAGGCTAAGAGATTGTCAAAAGATAGAGAGAAGCGGTATTAGTTTTAACAACCATTACTACAAATTCAGTATCTGAATTTAGTAATGAGAAGTAAGATTTGTATAATCCAAGCCTACAATTTAATCAGTGAACTTACTTATTAATTGCAACATTGCACAAATCAAATCAGCGCAATATTCTAAAACATTCGAGAGGTTTGGAAATTTTAACGCAAACTCTTAGGCAGTCACCAGATATAATCAAAGCTTGATTAACTTCATGACATCCATGCAGAACACAATACAAGGGCTTTTAAGAGCGCTGAATGTTTCAAATCCTATAAACAAAGGAATTAGTTATTCGATCGCATGTTTCTGAATTTCAAATAGTCTACACCACCATCAAATTGGAAAGATCATACTTTCAGCGAAGACATGAAATTTATATAAATAATTATAATTGCAGGTTATTAATTTAAAAATTAGATACAGATAATTATTTATTTTATAATTAGAAACAATTTGTCCTTCGCAATTTAGCAAATAAAAATGTTAAAAATTCTTTAACACTCTAGTAGATTATTTACTTGCATATGGCAACTAAAAGGTTAAACATCAGTCTTGACATTTCACATGTAATCACACATATTGTGTGTAATCTTTATTTCCATTTTATTGTCACATATAGAAAATTTCAAACAGCTTATGTTATGTAATACTGAAAAAGTAGTCTAAAAAGCTGTGACAAATGTAAAAATCTGATTAGAATGTATCCAATTTATATGACGCTTATATTTGAGTAGTTGCATATGAATAAATATGTCACGTATCGAGTAATCATCCTCAAAGATGCAAAGGCTTTTAAATCAAACAAAATTCAGGTGTGATTTTGTGATTCAAATTATTCTATTTCAATCCGAATAAAATTAAAACAAGTTATTTTAAAATGCTTTCAATCACTTTAAATTAATTTGAAACAAAATTACAATAAGTAGCGACGGAATGCTCTATAGGATTTCGAAAGTTAAAATTTTCTATATAAAAAAAATCCAAAAATGTTTTTTTAATATTATCCCCCCCAACTTCACTGCTGTAAGAATATCGAGGAGGCCACTGCTCGTCACACACTTTTTTCTGCGGAATTTGAGAAGGAAGGAAAATTTGCTCTTTTACACAATTTTCTTTTTTTAATTGCGAAATATTTTTTCAATACAAATATATCAGAAATCGGAATATAACGATTTACATAGAATTTTAGGGGAACATTTTTATATCTTCAACTACCATATGTGGTGATCAGGGTGTATTAACTTTGTCATTCCGTGTATAATTTCAAGAAGTAATCATCTAAAACCCTATAAAGTATATATATTCTTGCATCATATCATAATCCGAGTCGATGAGTATGTTTGTTGGAAACATTCTCACGACTGGAATAATAGTCCAAATTCAACGAAGTTTAGCCTAAGTAATTAGTATTGTCCTAAGCAGTTTCCTATTTAAAACTAGCTTTATCGGTTCATTAACAAAGAAGTTATAGACCGATATCTGAGACAACCTCAAAATTCCGAAAAAAATAACTGTAAAAAGTATTTTATGTTCTTTATCTCCGTTAAAAAAATTATAAAAATCGGATCAATAGAAAAAGTTATAAGGTGAAATATTAATATTCGGTACAATTATTTTTCTAACTATCTTTAATATATAGAAATTTCTCCAATCTTGAATATGTGTTATTATTTGGTTAACAACGATCAATACTTTAATATAGCTCCCATATAAACCTAGTCAATAAAGACCAATCCTATTGAAATTCTATTGAAATTCTGTCTTGAATATATGTTAGCAATTTGATTTATATGTGTCCATATTTTGCTATAGCTCCTATATAACACCCTTTTACGGGTTTGAGCTTATAAAACTCTTAAATAAAGCCTAATTCTATTAAAATTCAGTAAAATTATTTTTCATAATTGTTACAATTACAAAGTTCTTTAATAATAATATCGAAATTACAAATTATTTTAAATTGACAAATTTTAATTTATATTATTAATTTGGCCAATCACGGTTCATATTTTGCTATAGCTCTCATATAAGAACCCTTCCCGGAAAACAGTTTTGAGCTTATAAAACTAGTCAATAATTATACGTAATACATTATGCGTATATCAATAATTTTTTTTTAAATCATCACGATTACCTTTCTGTCTTGAATATGTCTAATTTTCTTGGCGAATATCGGTTCATAATTTACTATAGTCTCGTTTCCGGAAAATAATTTTTAACGTATACGAGTTTTAAACATGAAACAATTCTATTGACACAATTATTCACTTTTGCTGTGAATTTGGTTGTGAACGGACGTGTTTAATTCGAGTGCGGATAGAAAAGTTTGTGAAAATCAAATTAGTAAAAAAGTTGTGCCTTTTGGTTTTGTTGTTTTTGAGACTCCCCTGGACATTGTCAAAGAAGCCTCAAAATCTCCGGACAAAAGTAAGGTTAGGTACGAACTAACCTGGACAGTACTGCCTGAATAGACTTCTTGCTTGGCATTGCCATATTGTTAGCTTGTGCGGTTTGTGCATCTGCTGAGCAGTGAGTTTGTGTTTTTGCTGCCATCTGCTGTTTGCTGATCCAGTTGGATATTTGGTTTGTGATTCTGCTTCCTATTTATTTCTGCTGTTACAAGGTAGGTGGAGCTTTTCATTATTTGAATTTGTGGTTTTTTGGACATCTGAGCCAGACTTATGCCGCCAGAACGCCGGCGTAAGAAGGTAAGGGTGACGCGTCTGATTTGTCGGAGGTGCCGACCGACGCGACGATGGGGCCGCCGCTAACTCCGGTGCCGCGCGTAAGGCACACGGAGATCGAACTCTCTAGTTCGGAGGCGGACACAGAGGACGGGAAGCGTTTTAAGCCGGGTACGCCGCTTGCGACCCGTGCTGCTGCTCCTGTGGCTCTGGGTGCTGATGCTGCTGAGGGTGGGTCTGCTGCATCTGCAGCTATTAATAATGCCAGCACATCTGTTGCTGCACCCACGGCTGTTGCTGCCCCGAGCGATGCTGCTCTGCGTCGTGTAAGGGAGAGTTGGCCGAGGAAGAGAGTGACGTCCGAAAATGACGTCATAGGTGAGATGAAGACCATCACGACCGGCCTCCAAGAGGAGGACATGTTGGATGGTGTTGCAGTGGGGCTCGCCAAGGCTGTCTTGGTGCATGCCGGCAGATACGAGTCCTTGCTCATGCGGATTGTTGCGGAGAACGAGCGACTCCGTGGCCGACTGGAGGTGTACGAGTCGGGCGTTGTGGCTGGTGGACCAGCAGTTATCCAAAGGACAGCTGTGGCACCGGCCGCTCCTATAGCGCCCCGTCGTGGTGTGGTGCAGGTAGCTGCTTCTGCAGCTCCCAGTGCACCGGTAAAGGTTAAGGCGTCACCTCGAAGGAGGTGGTGCAGAAGGTGGTCACGGAGGTCGGACCCACTTTTGGCCGGTGCTACATCAAGTGATTCAGTTTCCTTGTGAGACAGCACGATGCGGTTCCCAGCTGCTTCAGGTGCCTGGGCTTCGACCACATGGTTTGTGAGTGCAGGATGAAGGAGGAGGTCTGTCGCTTCTGCGGTCAGGCAGGTCATAGAGCCTCTCGCTGCACGAACGACGTGTATTGCAGAAACTGCGCTTTAAAGGGAATCCCGACAGGACATCTGATGATATCCGCGGCCTGTCCTGTATATAGCGCAATTGTCGCCAGGGCGAACGCACGCCACTAAGATGGACCGGCAATTGAGGATTCTACAGCTGAACTGTCAGCGATCGTATGCAGTGATCTGCGAACTCAGGCAGGCGATACGTGACACGGGAGCAACGTTTGCGCGGTAAAGGAGCCGTATACGTCGGGTGGCCTTATTAAAGGGTTGCCGGGGGGTATGCGAGTTTATACTGACAGCGGGGGAAACTCTGCAATAATAGTCAACGATGAGGACGTGGACTGTACTTTGGTTAGGAGTTGTTAATGGGGGGTGTGTTTCTCTGTTGAGGGGCACTTTGGTAGGATGTTGTTAGTCAGCATATATTGTAGGTATGGGGGGCCTCTGAAGCCTTATCTTGAATATATGGATTCGGTACTACTCCTATAATCCTTGGTCTAGACGCAAACGCATGCTCTTCAATGTGGTTCTCGAAAATGGGTAGGAATGCTCCTGCTCATGAGAACTTCGGCGAGGAGTTATTCTTAGTGAATGGCTGGTCACAAAGTGTCTCGTTATTCTCAACGAGGCTAGTGATCTATATACTTTTGATGGTCCTAGAGGAGTTAGCGACATCGACGTGACAATCGCAAATGGGGTTGCGGATACGACCTTTGATTTTAGGTGGAGGGTGTGTGACAACTGGTTGCGATCACAATCTCATTGAGGTTGTGTTGAGCTTTCGCAGACGAACTTCAGGATTGGACCCAGATCATAGGTGGAGGGACCGATACGCGAACTGGAACATTTACTCGGAATTTGTTAGTCAACAGGCTTCGTTTATGCCGTTTGATGACTTTAGGACACTTACGATTAGTGACCAAGTAGAACGGATTGATCAGTGGATGTGTTAGGCGAATGACTCCTTACTGGGTAGACGTCGCAAGACTAAGCACAGTAAGGTCGTTTGGTGTACAGAGGAGCTGGATCAGATGCGCAGGTCCGTCAAGCGTCTCCGGAATGATTTCCAGAGTGCTCGTCGTACCGGTTCGTCTGATCTGGCATCTCGGGAAGCTGACTTCCATTCTGCTTTACGACGATATAGGGACAGAATTGTTAAGGCTAAAGAGGACGATCGGACGTTATTGAGATTGGGCGACTTTGCTCGTCAAGTTTTTGTTAGGAGAAATAGAGTCAATAGTGGAGGCAACCCCGATATGTGATCACCCCTCGTGGTGCTCCCTGTCGTGTGCTCGTGCTCCTTGTGTCGCTGTTGTCTGTCTCCAGTTTGTGGATAGGCATACGATTGTTGGCAGTTTTGGAACTGTTGGCTGCTGGATCTTCGGCTCCACTTCGCTCTTCCCGTTTTTGCTGCTGCCATCTTCATGCCGGAATTTGCCTCTCTCCCTTGCTATCCTTGCTGTTCGACATCGTCGTCACCTTTGCCGTCATCATCACCACCTACCTTGCTGCGTTGTTTGTGTGTCCTTTCGTAAAGTTCGCCTTTGTCCATTCCATTGGTGTCACACCATGTGGCCAAAGCCTTGTCCGTAAGGGCGCTGTTCAATGTAGTGTTGTAATTGTTGTCCAACTGTATGTTGGTATGTGGAGCGGTGGGCCACCAACTGGTAGTAATCGAGTAGATTACGAAGTCTGACCGGAGACTTAATTCTGGTACCACGGGAGTGAGGTGCCCTTGGAACTCGGTTCCAGCCTGACTGTTGGTGTGGTACCTCGGGGAGAGTCTAGATCATTAGGCACGGTGAGGAGTTGCATATACAACCGGGTGCCGTGCCCCAAAAATCGGCAGGAGTTTTAGATAGGCTCCGCTCCTAACCAAGGGGGAAGTCATGTCCAAATACATGGCTTCAAATTGGTACTCAGGTGTAGCAGTCTTCTGCATTTTGCGCTGGTAGACGCATTGTATTCACCCAGTGCGAAGAGCACCGTGAGGTTAGGTCTACAAAGAAAGGTACTCACGTAAAAGGCTTCGTCGTTGACACAATTATTGTCAATAGAATATATGTTACTAATTTGATAAATATTGGGTCATATTTTACTATAGTTCCATTTTAAGGCCCCTTCCAAGAAAAGGGTCTTAAATTTGATACAATTATATTGAAATTTGGTACAATAGTTTTTTAACTGTTTTTAATATAAAAATCTAGTTTGGCAATTATTGGGCAATATTTGGTTTTTACTTTCTTATAACCCCATTTCCTGGAATAATGCTAAAAATTTTATTAAAAATGGGGTTTAAAATTTTTGCACTGTATTAGCATCCTTATTTGTTTCATACTCAGTATTTTGCCTATAAAGCTGAAAATTCTTCCCTTTATTCTGCAGAGAGAGTTTTTTGAAAGTGTAAGAAACAGAAAAATATATATAACAACCATTTATGTTACATAAATAATAATCATAGAGTTTTAAATAAATGTATTGATCTTTAAATTTAATTCTAACTTCCAAAATAGATACTACATATAGATTGTTTTTATTGTTTTATAAAAAACTTAAATCAAAATCATTGTTGAAAACATAGATTAATTACCATTAACTAAAATTGTTTCATTCAGTTAAAATTAAACATTGTTTCATGCATTTTTTGTTTTCTTTTGAATGTTTCTAATACGTACAATATTATTTCCACATGAAATAATATATAAAATTAATAATATGAATAATGAAAAAAAAAACATTTTTTAAATCAACCATTTTCAACGTAGATTTTTTTCTGTTTGTAACTGTTAATATTTTTGGCAATAATTTTTGCGACATATGGCCTAATGAATTTGAAAGTTGTATACATAGAAATATTAACCGTAGACTGCAAAATTCGTAATAACCGTAGAAAAAAACAATTTGACAAGCAAAAACATATTATATAAAGGAAAGAAGAAAAATTGAATTATAACTAATTTGTTTGTTATTATGCATTAATTATGATATAAATCAGAAGGTTAAAATAAAAATTAAAATATTAATATTAAAATATCCTTAAAAAATATTAATTCGTAGTATTCACATAAATGTTAACGTGTTGTCTAGGTGTCAAGCGTTACAAAATTGACATCCCTGTAATAAATACACGTATTTTTATTTCCGTATTGAACATACGATTTTTGTGGAGAAAAAAAAATTGAAATGTAAATTAAACAATTAAATTTGTGAAAAGTTACAGTGAATCAAAAGTTTATCAATATATATATATATATATATATATATATATATATATATATATATATATATATATATATATATATATATATATATATATATATATATATATATATATATATATATATATATATATATATATATATATATTTACAAAAAGAGTTTGAAATAAATGTAATTTTGTATTGAACTCTCTTACAAATTATTGTATTGATTTTTCAATTCATATTCATTAAATTTTCAAGTATATTACACAAATAAAGAAAAATTATATCACATATATAAACTAAAAGTAATAAATACAGCGTTGAGTACAATATGCCGATAGCAAACATCCTTAAAAAAGCATCAAGTTTAATTCTTGGTGAAGATAAGATAACTGAAAAAATCGATTTAGTGTACGAAGACAACGAAATTCTTTTCTGTAAAAATAATGTATGCATTCATCCACCAATTGTAGCTCGGCAAGAATGTGATATGTTACATTATCCTGGTTATTTAACAGTCACAACGAAAACATTTGTCGATCAGTATAATAGCGCGAAAAGACCAACGTTGCTTCTAACATGGATTCCGAATTCATCTTTGTGCAAGTGTCCATCAAAAGATGAAAGCTCACCAGTAGATTATATTAGGGGTCCGCTACCACCTTTGACATATAGTAACGTAGATAATATCCTTAAACCTACCACTAATAACGACGGTGATAAAGTCACTAAGGGGAAAACATCTGAAAATATTGTAGCAGCTCATAATAATATTGAAAAAGAAGACGATGCAGCAGTTGTGATAGATATGCAAGAACTTCGGAATGAATTACAACCATTGTTAGGAGGAAAGAAAGCATCTTTAGAAGACTTGGAGGCATTAATTAAAAAAAATCCTATAACATCAGTTAATATAACGATATCGAATCCTCAAATAGAAAACGCTAATATATCACAAACTTATAATTGTGTAGTTGTCGCTCATTGGGATCAATTGCAGCTAAATTCCGATGTTTCTGTTTCAGATGACAATAATCCCAATTGGATGACCCCTGAATTGTTGGCTTTTAAACACAATCTTGCATTTCCAGATAGTGCATCAAATACACCTAAAGTACGGAGAAAAATTAATATTAAATGTCGTCGTTTTTCAGTTGATTTGAGTCAGATGCGTTCATTACGTCTCTTCTTTAATGACCACAACTGTACTTCCGGTCAACTTGTGATAGCCTCTCGAGAATCACAATACAAAATTATGCATTTCCACTATGGGGGCTTGGATCATTTAGCACAGGTAAAAATATTTTATCCATAAATATAAAAAATCATAATATAAAAAATCATTTAGAGCCAGTTCCCTACTCTTTAGTTAAACTTAGTTTAACAAGCTTTTAATTTTACTTCGAATTTTTTTTTGAGTTTTTGAGTTGCCGATTAAAACGCTGTCAATTTTGAAAATGTGCTGATATCATTTTGATTTGGTATACCTTAAAATATTCATACAAATTTGGTAGTACTTTCAATTGTTATATACTATACATATTTTATTTCAAAATATAAAACAAGTAAGAATGCTATATTCGGCTATGCCGAATCTTCAATACCCTCAACCAAGAAATCGTGTGAAGTTTATACGTGACATAACATACACTCACAAATGTATATAGTATATAATACAGAAACACTTAATGAGTCATAATATTAGTTGTAATTTTGGCTATAACTTTTTTCTACTGAACTTTCTTTTTTCTACCAAATTTCAATGAGCTCTCTAAATTTTTGTGGATGTGAGCAGACAGAGAGATTGACGAAAATCTACTGAGATTTTGATTTGATGCAAGAATATATACATTATGGGGTCTAAAATAATTCATTCTTAGCGTAACACACAGAATGACAAAGTTAATATTCTCTCTCTACCACCTGTACTGTGGAGCGTATAAAAACTAAAAATATGCTTGTTTTAAGCTCAAAACTATTTTCCGGGAAGGGGTCTTATATGGGAGCTACAGCAAAATTTGGACCAAGATTGTTCATATTTATAATATACTTTGATTATAGTTAGAAAAATTATTGTGCTTAATTTTAATGGAATTGATCTTTATTAAATGTTTTATAAACTCAAACCCGTTTTCCGGGAAATCCCGATATAAGGGAGCTATAGGAAAATTTGGACCGATAATATATCTTCCAAACAGTTAGCAAAATAATTGTGTCGAATTTCAATAGAATTGGTCTTTATTTACTCGTTTTATAAGCTGAAAACTGTTTTCGGTGAGGCGCCTGATATGGGAGCTACATCAAAATATGGACCGAGATGGAATTAGTCTTTATTTTATTGTTTTATAAGCTCAAAAAAAAAAAAAAAAAAAAAAAATATATATATATATATATATATATATATATATATATATATATATATATATATATATATATATATATATATATATATATATATATATATATATATATATATATATATATATATATATATATATATATATATATATATATATATATATATATATATATATATATGCCCAAGTTTCTACCAAACACAAAATATCTGCTTTCATGATTGTAGAATATGTAGTTATATCTTCAGAATGTGCATTGTAACTCTAAATATTTTGATAATATAACCTCAATTTCAAATCATTATTATGCATGAATTAATGCCGTAGTTCGAGTTGTCGATCAGAACGCAGTCTTTCTAATTCCAGTTCGACTGGATCGGACATTTCAAATGGTTTTGGTGGAATAAACTTACCAACTATAAATAACACTGGCAAACTTGCATCTCTACTCATTCAGTTACAAACATGTACAACTACATTTGAATACGTTGCACCTTGACTTTTATGTATGGTTATTCCTTCTGCCAAAATCACTGAAAAATTGTTTTCATGGTTATTCCTTCTATGTATGGTTATTCCTTCTGCCAAAATCACTGAAAAATTGTTTCCGTTCTATTAGAATATTTTCGTTGCGCTTAAACTGAAATGATCGAACATATTTTTCAATGGGTGTCCAGAGGGGTTTATTTGCATGAGGTCTTTTTCTTCTGGCTTAACCAATACCAACATTCTCTTCCGGAAAATTTATCCATAAAGTAGTGGGCTTTTTCGTTACTCTATGAAACTCAATTTCCGTTAGAGTACCGTCAACATATATTTGGCTGAACACTTAAATTTTGGAGTCGTACATAAACCTTGTGTTTCTGATGTTTTATTTTACTGATCTACTTCAGCATTCGACCAAACAGATGAATAGCTTCATTTGGTAGTACAGAAGTAGATTCAAAAACTTTTGATTAAAGTAGTTCTACATCTTCACAACACATTTCTCCAAATGCCACAGAATTTAAGGCTTTTTTATCAACCTTTCCAACTCCAGCAACGCCATACTCATAAAACTTAACATTTTCTACAACATTTAATAAAAGATGATGTAGATAAGTGTGTTGTTTTATATATAATGATCTCACGGATATTAACAAAGAATCATTATTTATTACAGGAAGATGCCTTATCTTAATCTCATCATAATTGTTGTCTTTATCAGCATTAATATTGTCCTTATTAATATTGAACATATTTAAATTGGTATTCAATTCTAGGACAGCTAAGCCTCTAAATTCGTCATCAAGAATTTGGAACACAGCTACGTTATCTTGTCGTATATCCTCTGATTCATTTTCATCATTAATATGCTGAAGTATTTCATCTAGTGTCCATTCTTTATATTTCTCAAAAAGAAATCTATTTTGTTTAAGGATGTCTTTATGAACTTCGTAAATCTCTTCATTGTCTTTTTCTAATATTTCTTCCTTCTCATTTCGCCAAGGAAAATATTATATTACTATTGAACGGAAATAATCTTCTCGGGATAAATCCACATTAAATGATAGAAATATTACAATAGCAGGATTTTTTTATAAACGTGTCCGGAGCCAACTCTAAGCCTCAAATACTTTGAATTTCCGCTATTAATTTCTTCATTCATATCATTATCTTCCTCATAATCATCCTCCTGCTCTTGTTGAAGATTATTAAGTCTTGTCTTTGTTTGTGCAAGACAAATGTTTTGCAGTTCATTCGGACGTTCAATATAATGATCTAAAATATTTCTTTGGAAAATATCACTACAATCGTCAGGTAGATTTTCCTATTCTCTTTGAGATTTCAAAATTCGAACGCGCTCTTCTGGTGCCAATGTATTAATTAAAACTTCAGCGCTACTGCATTGAGAATAATGCATTCCTAACACATTGTATGAAGCTTTGTTTTACCGTCAAATTGCCTGATTTAATTTCTCCCATTACCTCATGCAGCAACTGTGAAACTCCTCTTTGGGATTTATTAATATAATTCACAATATATGATACGCAAGCATACGCATCCAATACAAATTGAATGTCCATATTTGCTCCCTGTAGAGCTAATATTTTCGGATTAAATGCATTAATTGCTCGATCTTTAAAATTTAAAATTTGAGTTTTATAAGTGATGACCTAATTGCTAAATTATGAGACTCAAGAGTCATATTAGTTCTGGCATCATTTATTGTTCAAATGTTTCCAACTGGCTCAACTCGTTTTCGGAAATATTGGCATTGAGAAAGTTGTGAATTTTGTTATAATTTTCCATGTTGTCAGTATCTTCTGACAGCGGTAAAAGTATTTGAGTATGTGGCATAGGTGGATGCGGAATATTGAACTTGCAAGCCATTTTTCCTAGAATTTTTCTTTTACAGGTTCTGGTATGGTGATGATCCTGGAAATTGACATAATTTTTCACTTCTTCAATATTTGAGTCTGTTGTTGTAAACCTATCAATAAAGTTTACTACAGAAGAGAAAGTAGTTTTATCTGATAAGTTTATTGTTGGAGCATCTTGAAGCCAATATATTCCATGTACATGGGGAGATTCTCTTTGCTGGAATTCAACCCTCTTATAAAATCTTATAACTTTGTGTTCCTCGAAAATTCCACTATTACATTTAAATTGTTTAAAAAGACGTTATAGGATCTGTACGAATTAGGTTATATTTTGTGTTTTGCTTCTGTCGCTTTAGTCAAAATTGCTAATAACTCCGTCCATTGCGATGAAAGCGTTATGAAGAAATTTGGAAGTCCAAATTGCCTTATCATTGCCATAACTTTCATTTTTTTCGCTTTCCCAATGAGCTGGAGATATGATATTCTTCACCATGTTGTATAAGATTTTTAACGTATTTTTCAATTAATATATCCCTAACCATATGTCTAATAAAACCTGACTTTTTTCGTAATCAGGTAGAAATACCGATTTTAATCTTATACATTTCTAGTTTTTTATACGAATACAAAACTTTGTCAATACGAGCACATCTCCGATCATAATGCCTCACACCGATCATATTTTATCTACTAAAGCTTTACATTGTCTTTAAACACCGCTATATATTGTGGGAAATGACAGTTCTTCAGCATCTTCATCTAAAAGTAAATCTAAGGGTCTCTGTTCTTCTTCTGGAGCAATGGAAATTCTATTTAAGGGAATGTTTTCAATAGGAACATTTTCCAAAAGCGTTCCTTGGGGATTTAATTATTTAACTGAATTAGGATCTAAATTCACAATAGATAGTTATCGAACTAAATTATGATCTTCAAAATTTGCAATGAAAGGAATTTCATTGCTGAATCCTACGTCGTTTATCCAATTCTGGGAAATTGTTATGTTATGTTATGTTATGTTATGTTATGTTATGTTATGTTTTCTTCATAATTCAGTGGTGATGATGTAACGTAAGGCTTCGATAATTTTGCTGGAATGAATAGTCTCTGTCGTGAAAATATGGTTATATTCCAGACGAAGCTTTAAATAAACTTTGACGACCTCAGTCTGATCAAATGTTTTCGGAAGGGCACTAACTACTTTGTCTATCTGAATAGGTACATTTACTACTGCTCCTCTTACAGCGCATTGACGATTGTATCCCAAAGAGACTATTCTCATGAATGGTATTCTTCCAATGAGGACAAGACTTTCAACTCATTAGGTATTACTGGAAAAAGTAAACCATTGTAAAGGCATATTGATGGAACTTTACCTGCCTTCACAATTTTCGAACAGGTATTGTAAAATTTGTAAAAATTGTTTTCTGACGTTAAAAACTCGGACAAATAAAACACATGGGAAATATGTGTATATTGTGAAATATTAAGTGTGGTTATTTGATTTGGAAACCAAACTGCCGCAACAACACATATTTTGTTGGACCTGACATCATTCTTATTGAATGCCTATGTGCGTCTGCAGTTAGAATTTCTAATTGTATTTCAAGAGAGTGATTTTGACTGGTTTCCTTATTTCTGCGAGCTTGTCTTTCATTTTGAATAGAACGATTTATTGGGTCTATTCTATGCAAACGTACCCGGCAGATAGGCATTTGATTCGTCATTTCCATACCAAGTCTTGTCAAAAATCGAGAAACACGTCTTGAATTCGTATTTCGTCTCTGCTCCGCCGCACGTAAAATAGGATTTGTCGTCCTGTTAACATGGGCACGCCTTTCTGCTGCACGATAATAAATATTATCCGAAGGACGGGAAGGATGTGCGACAGAATCGTGTTTTCTTTCTGTTTCACCATAACTTTCATCTTGCCGCCGTAGAGAATGTTCTATGGTATTGCGCTCTTGTTCCATAGCGCGATAAATATTATCCGAACGACGGGAAGAATGTGCGACAGAGTTGCGTTGTCTTTCTGTTGCACGGTAAGTTTCATCCTCCGAACATCGGGAAGAATGTGCAGCAGAATCGCATT